>PVJD01013071.1:0-36152 GCA_004026545.1 Mormoops blainvillei | reverse complement strand
AGTGTGAGTGTAAGGACTGGGCACCCTGTGGGTGATGGAAGGGTTCAGGACATGAAGTCAAATTAATGTCCATCATCTTCAGAGTCTCAGAAGTGGGGGGTGGCAGGATAAGTGGGTAGAATCACATAAAACCACCGACTGACGTGCGAGCATAGGATGAAAAAGCTGGACCACAGAGACGTGCAAAACGGATGAACAAACTCGTTAAATATTTACAAAGGAGAGCTATTTCCAGCTGGGGTGGACTGCGGAGATGGACTCCAGCTCATTCTGTGGCTGTGGGGCTGATGCTGCGGGGGAGAGAATGGATCCAGATGTGGGAGCTAACTTCCACTGCCTCGTAAAGAAGATAAGTGGTCAGAAATTAAACATCACAGGGAACTATTAAACACTTAACCTTCCAACTAGGTAATTAGCTAGTGATGGTACTTAGTTAAAGGGCTTTTCAGATAAGTAATTAGCCACCTAAAGGTTAAAATGTAAATGAATTACTTGGTGAACTTTATCCACTTGAGCTTTTTCATGAGCTAACTGAAGTAAATTCACATGCTCGGCTTGGGAGGAGTATATGCTGGGGGGCTCTCTGGCCCAGGCAGAGTGAAGGATAAGCTGTGTCTCTCATACAGGTGGGATTTAGAAGGAAGAGGGCAGGGGTAGCTTTAAGTGGACCCAGTGAAGAAAAACACAGAGGCAGGAAGAATCAGGCCTAGTCCGGGGCCTGTGTGGGCTCGGGGCGTATTAGTCAGCTGTGGCCACAGGGATGCTTCATGACGAGCCAGCTCAAAAATCTGGGTGGGCCCTGGGCCGGGCGGCTCAGTTGGTTGGGACATTGTCCCATGCACCAAAAAGTTTCAGGTTTGATCTCCTGTTGGGGAATGTACTGGAGGTAACTGATCACCGTTCCTCTGTCTCTGACGTCTCTGTCTCTGTCTCTCTCTCTAAAATCAATAAAAGCATATCCTCAGGTGAGGATTAAAAACATTGAGGTGGCTTACAACCACTAATATTTAATTTTCTTATCTGTGGGCCTGCAAGTTGCTTGGAGTTCAACCAGGCTCAGGTGGGCCGGGCCGGGCTGGGCAGGGCTCCAGGCTCGAGGTTGGTTTAGACCTTCTTTCTGTATCCCATCCTGGAGCCTAGGCAGAGGGACCATGGCTATGCAGAGCAGGTGCTTCTTATGGTGATGACAGGAGTGTTGGGGCGTGAGCCCACCTGGAAAAGCCAATGTCAGGTGTCTGCTGGCATCACATCTGGTAAATCACGTTAACCTATGTAAGTGACATAGCCAAGCCCTAAGTTAAGGGGCAGGGCATGTACTTCACATACCATCGGGCCATTTTATTACATCAGGTACCTTTTTATTTCAGGTCTGTGAAGAAGCAGGGCCAACAACTCAGCCTTCCACACCCGGCTTACCTGGTGGAAAGTCTATTGCTAGGGCAGTGGTTCTGAGATCTGAGCACAGTCAGTCACTCGGTGGGCTTGTTAGGACACAGATGTAGGACGCTACCCCCCTGAGTTTATGACTCAGTCTGTGTGGAGTGGGGCCTGAGAATCTGCAGTTCTAATCACCAAGCAGATGCTCTCTGTCTGGGGACCACACTCTGAGAACTTCTGGTCTAAGGAAATAATAGTAGTTTTTTTCAGAGAGGGTGGGAGAAGGACTTGAATGTCAAGCAAAATAACTATAATTACTGAGCCCTTACTACATTTCAGTTATTGTTTTTAAAATGTTCTGTGTGTTCTTTTAGTTGGTAAGTCAACCCTATGAATTATGGTATTGCCACTTGAGAGAAAAGGACCCTGGCTGGCGGGGGAAGGCGAGGGCGGGGCATGACTTACGAGGTCCCGCAGCTTGGAGGTCGTGGAACTGGAGCTTATAGCCAGTGCTCTGCCCTGACTTCAGGATTTTACCTGTTGGCAGTGGGGAACCAGGGTCAAGTTCTGAGGGCAGGAATGATCTGTGGAGGAAAACACCTCTGGGTTTGGAACCGGATACTCCTAGGTACAAACCACTTTGACTTCTGGTAGCTAGGTTTTCATTTATTTGATCAACAAATATGTATTGAGTGTTTGCTTTAGGGTAGACTCTGGTCAAGACCCTAGGGTCAGAACAAGATAGGCAAAGCCCTCGCCTTCAAGGAGCTTATATTCTTACTGGGGAGAAGGTTTATAATTTTTAAATGTGCACTGGGTATAAAAATAGTGTCAGAAAACAGGGACTGGGGGGCTACTGTTTTATATGGGTGGTCAAGTGATGACCTCTCTGAGGACTGACATTAGGTGGGGTGAAAGAAAGAACCAGGAAGGGGAAACAGCATGTGCAAAGGCCCTGGGGTAAAGAGAAGTTGGCCTTGTTAGAGAAGCAGCAAGGAATCCAGTGCATCTGGAGGAAAAGTTACAGCAAACGATGGTAGAGGACTGGGCAGGACTGGATTATGTAGGACCCTGTAAGCCATAATGGTGCCTTGCATTTTATCCTGGATGATATGGGAGCCTTTGGAGGGGCTGAAGGCAGGAGGGTGGCATGATGTGATTTAAAAGGAAGGTCCTGGCTGCTGGATGGAGAATAGACTGCAGGGGTACAGGGGTGGAAGCAGGGAGACCAGTTACAGGATGGTTGCTGGTAGTCTTGAGACATCCTGCTCCTTACTGTTCACATCCATAAAATAAGAGAAGGGCCCTTCCGTCTTTTCCCCTCAGGCTTGTCACGGGAGCAGAAGCAGATCAGGGAGGGGGCATGTGAAAGAGCAGGCAATATTAAAGCTGCGTGTTGTGATGGCTTCTCTGGCAGAATTCTCGGGCCTGCATCTGCCTGGCCTGAGAAACTCATAGCCCGCAGCCTCGAGTGGAGAGGAGCCTCGATCTCCCTTTCCAGAGCAGCACATGCCATCCATCACTGCCCAGCTCCTCAGTCAGCATCCCTCACCTTCTCCGCCCCAAGTCCTCTTACTCCGATAAGGAGTAATTATTTATGTTCTTGTTTAATGAGCTCATTAGACATGTGCTGCAGTATTTCTGAGAATAAATCTTCTCTAGTGGCTCTGAAGTGCATTTGCTGATGCTTGGTCATGACGATGGAGGTGGCAGTGGTGGGTGTGAGGGTGGCTGGTGGTCGGGAGTTTGGTGACCTGCAGTCTCTTTCCCAGGTGTGTGTGGACAGGTGGGGAAGCTGCCAAGGCCCTGGCATGTAGGCAGGATCTTGCAAAAGCTGAAATGGTGGCAGCAGCCGGCACTGAACACCACCAGAGATTTTTACCGCCCATCAAAATGCCACCGTGTGTGAGCTAGTGCCAAGAGCTGCTTCTCAGGGTGGCTTTGACTGTCATTCAAAAGAAGGTCTGAGTGGCACAGGGAGGCTTTGAAAATTTCTGGGTTGGCTAGGCAGGTGCTCAGCAGCCTTTCCCTTGGGCGGGGGGCTGGAAGGATGTTTCTGTCATGTAGCAGAAGTGAGCGGGTGGCAGCTGCCTCCCTGCTGCAGGAAAAGCACGCATGCCCAGGTTAGACCCAAACCCCACCTGCCTGCATCCTGCATAGAGTAGGCCCAGAAACAGGATGCCATCCAAAAGTACTTCCTTCGTAGAAGATCAGAGGGTCTGAAATCCCACCATTAAGAGATGCATTTCTTTGTATCTGTCAAGGGTAGAAACCAGGGAGATGCTGAAGTGGTTTTGTTCTGGGACTGTCCAACAGGTATTGACGTGATGGAGGACATGGTGAAGGTCCCCAGCTGCAGAAGGAGGGAGGGAGGGGTCAGGAAAGGGTCATAAGTCAACCTCAAAACCCAATTCCCCTGTGCGGGCATATTGCCAAGGACTTGCAGGAGCTCAGGGAGAAGGAGGGAAAGCCGAGATCTTGGCACCAGTCCAGCTATTTTACTCACCACAACTCTCTTGGACTCTGTTCTTCTGTCTTTAAAATGGGCCTAGTTCTTGCCATTCTCCTAGGTTGAAGAAAGGTTAAGAGTGAGAAAGGGACAGTTCCAGGTCACCCGGGCCATCCCTCTCCATTCTTTGTGAATCCTTAGGATGTCCACACACTCTCACCCATCACCCGTACCATTACCTTCCGGGGGATGCTGGCTGGCCCCCTGTGGAGACAACTTCCAGGCGCAGGAAACTTGCCCTGCCTTTTCTTTCAAGGGCCCGCACCGTGTTGGGTGCTCTACCTAAAAAGCTTTCCTTATTATAGGCCCTAAATCCGTCTCCCTCCACCTCCTAGGTCCTACCTTCATTCTCATCAGAAAGAAAACAGATTCTTCTTCCATAATGTTTGTTTCATTTTTGCAGATAATTCTCATGGCTCACCTAATGCTGTTTTTTGTGTTTTTTTTCCAGATTCAACATCCTCCCTCCTTGCCTTCCTCCATTCTTGCTTTTCACCTTTAGTCCTTCAGGAGGTATTTATTTTATGCTTAAAATGTCAGGTCTGGGCCACTCCTGGCTTCCTGGGAGCCTTACATTTCCTGGGAGACAGACCTGAAAGGACTATGCGGTTGGGTAGTGACTGATTCAGTACCTACAGCTGTGATCAGTGTTGTGTGCATGCCTGCGTGAGATCAGCTCCTGGGGGACTGAACCAGACCGGAGAGATCAGGGAAGCCTTCCTGACTCAGAAGGTCAAGTAGAAGCCCAGTCATAGAAGAGACACAAGAGGCACCGCATGTACGGGGCTGCCATGTTTGTCTCTGGAGCAGGAAACAGTGTGTCCTGTGGTACATCTCCTGGTCCCTTGTCTCAGATGTGTGCCAGCTTGTGCTATCCCTATGCATGTGTGGGCTCCATCAATGGACAGTGTGTTGCATGTGACCTGGCCATAGCAAGTGGATGGTGGCACGCCCTCCTGAGCTGAGAGGGCCCTTCATCTGAAGGCAGCCTCAGCCCACTCTGCCACCCTGTGGCTCGAGTGCTACAGACAGGGTGTCCCTAACGAAGCTGCCCCCTTCACATTGTCCTGAGGTCATCACATGCCCCCTCCTACCTAGGCTATGTCCTAGGTGAAGTGGCCCAGGGTTGTGTAGAGGCTTTGAGGACAGATAGGGTTTTAACTGAAGTTAGTGCTTGGATGTCACAACAAACCAGCCTGGCTCCCAGGGCCTCTGACTCAAGCCTTCTTTCTTATTTATTTATTTATTTGTTTATT
Organism: Mormoops blainvillei; assembly: GCA_004026545.1. Classification (NCBI taxonomy): domain Eukaryota; kingdom Metazoa; phylum Chordata; class Mammalia; order Chiroptera; family Mormoopidae; genus Mormoops; species Mormoops blainvillei. The sequence goes on along the minus strand of PVJD01013071.1, from coordinate 31,010 downwards.
TATCTGCCATATAACATTTTTAAAAACTTACTTGTCTCATTTTATACATGTTTTTATGTTGCAAGTCACCTCTTATCTTTGGTGGGAAGTAAGTGGATTATAAATCACAAAACCGATGGATGGAAATTAGGTCAAAAGTGCCGAGTGAATGCAGGTGGTTTCTTCTCCAGTAATGATGATGGTAATAAGAGCCAACCTTTCTGAGAAGTTATTACGTGCCAGGTATTATGCTAAGTGGTTTCCATTTATTAGTTCATTTAATTCTTTCCACATCCTGATGAAGAAGGTATAGTTATTATCTTGATTTTATGGATGAGAAAACTGAGGCACAAGATGGTTAAGAAGCTCACCTGAGGTGTCCTGTCTGAGGTTTGAACCCAGGTGGGCTGGCTCCAGGGTCTGCACCTTGACACCTGCATAATACACAACTAGCATTTGAGTGTGTGCTGTGTGCATTCCCAATGCACTGGCGCCACACAGTCCCCTGGGAGGCAGCTGTTACTACTATGCCCACTCTACAGGGTAGGAATCCTCGAGTTCAGAGGAAGTAGGTAAGCTACACAAGGTCTCACAGCTTGGAAGCGCCAGAGCCAGAATTTGAACCCAGGCTCTCTGTACTCCAGAGAGAGCTCCTGAGCACTGCTCTTCCTCCTGGAACATGAGTCAGGATGGAGAAGAGAGAGAGGAATGGCTGTCAGGTGGTGTGTTTAAAATAGAAGACAGTGACCTGACCCGTGTGGCTCAGTTGGTTGGGCATCGTTTCACAAAGTGAAAGGTTACCAGTTCGATTCCTGGTCAGGGCACATGCTTGGGTTGCACGTTCAATCCCTGGTTGGGGCGCATTTGAGAGGAAACTGATCAATGTTTCTCTCCCTCTCTATATCTCCCTCCCTTCCCCTCTCTAATAAATAAATAAGTAAATAAAATCTTTTAAAAATAAAATAAAATGGAAGCCTGTGACCCCATTTTCCCTCTAGACTGACCTCTTCCCAGCTGCCTAATCCATTAACAAACCCACACCGTCAGCCAGTTGTCACTCAGAACCACCAAGAGGAAACAAGGGAAGTGTAAACCAGACCAACACATCCCACCCACCCATATGGAAGGGGGAACAGGTGGGTGTGCAGGGAAGGGTCTCAGGTACACAAGTGGAAGGATACCAGGCTGTGCCGGTAATGTCTGACGGGCAGAGCCACAGCTTTTCTGAGAGCAAAAGGAGGCTCAGCTGCCTCAAGGACCTGGAGGATTCCATCTGAGGCCGGTGGGTTGTTGCATGTCTTTCGGCCCTTCTCCACGCTGAGAAAGCTGATGACCATGCCCTCGGGCATTCTAACTTATAAATTGCCATTTGAACCATAGCTGCTCAGCCTCCCCATGGCTGCCTCTTCCCAAGACTGAAATGAAAACCTAGGTCGCAGGTTCAACCCTAGTGATGGGGTATATTCAGGGGAGAGAGTAGAGATTTATGCCTTGGTCTCTGCCCTCAATGAGCTGTCATCCCCCAGAGCCACTCACACCGCTGCCTCCGTGGCCTAGAAAATCCCAGGCCCAAGGCTTCGGGGCAGGCAGGCACACAGGGCTGGAGGACGGCGCCATGAATCTCTGACAGCCTTGGGGCTCCCTGGCTCATGGATGTCTGGTGGAGGGAGCAGCTGATGGATCACAGCTGGGCTGTTGACCTTGAGTCTTAAGCAAAGTGAAGAATAAAAGGTCATATTTATGCCATCAGAGCCACGGGAGCTGTGAAATACTGGAGTGTGAATAAAGACAGCAGCAAATCACTAACCACTCTTGGGGACTTGGCTGATCTGTCTTTCGGCCCTGTCACCCCCGGCAAGCTGAGATCGGTGTGCATAGAGATGGAGAAAAAGAAGGGATGGGGCGGTCCAGGGGACCCAAACAGTGCTCTCTCTGGACTGTAGCAAGAGTCACTGAGATGCATAGGTTCCTAGAATGTAGGATGCCCCTCACCTCAAATGTCACCCTTTTGAATAGGTCACCCTCAACCAGCCCACTTAGAGCCTACCCCCACCTCTTCTGCCATCTCAAGCTATGATGCTGCTTCTTTTTTTTTTTTCCATAGCATGCTCCACTTTCTAGCATACTAAAGAATTTACTCATTGTGTTTATCATTTACTATCTACCTTGTCTCCACCAAGATCAGCTCACGAGGCAAGGACTCATGTCTCATGGTCACTGATGTATAGTCCAGTGCCTAGAGCAGCACTGGCACATAATAAAGGCCCTGTGAAAGCTTCTTGGATGAATGGATGAGCCTGGGAAGACCTTATAAATGAGCTAATCCCAACCCTTCACCAGTGAAGATCAGAGACCCAGACAGGAGGCAGGACTTGGGCCGGGCCATACAGCCTGTTGGGAGCTACAGAGCTGGGAGACGAATCAGGCTCCCGAATTCTAGGCCCGAACTCAGGTCCCGTGCAGTCCAAGCTGCAATCACACCTGTCAGAGAATGTGCTTGGCGGTCTAGGCCACATTCCATTAACTACCTATAGGTATCCTGATTACCAGCTTTCTATCCCAAAGGGCACCCAAAACTAGGGGTTCCATGACTGGGGACGGTCAAGGAATTCTTCCTTCCTGGGATTTTTAAGGGCTGGGGTGGGAGTGAGGTAAGAAGTGTTTATGAAGCACCTCCCCCCAGTCTGACCAACAGCGTGCTGGAGACTTCACATGGGTCACTCATTTAATCTTGCTTCCAAGCTGGGATGGAGGGTAGTAATAATATCTAACATTTATGGAACTATGTGCCAAGCACTGTTCTCGGTGCTCCCAGGTATATTCAGTCATTTAACCTGCCCAACAACTCTGTGAAGTGGATAGCTTCTATTATTGTCTCCATGTTACAAATGAGAAACTAGAGGCAAATATGCCATAAAATAAGTGCTACCACATTCTGGATGCTTGGGACGCATCAGTGAACAAAACAAGTTCAAGATGCTTGTCCTCATGGGGAAACTGGCAACAGGCATGATAAATGAGTAAATTATATAGGTGTCAGGGGGTGCAATACATGCTATGCAAAAAGACACAACAGAGTAGGGTCGGGGGTTTTGGGGGGATGGGCAAATGGCAATATTACATAGAGGGGCTGGGAGGGCCTCACTGAGAAGGGGAGACTTGACAAAGACTTGAAGGAGGTGAACCGAACAGAGTCCTTTGGGGAGGGCATCCCAGGCAGAGGGAACAGCCTAGGTGAGGCCTCAAGGCTGGAGTGCATCTCAGCAGCGACAAGGAACCAGGGTGGTTGCAACAGAGAGGGTGAGGGCTAGAGTCCAGGAGATGGGCAGGGGTGTGGTGGGACCAGATCACAGGAGGCTTATAGGGCCCTGCAAGGACATTTTCTCCATCGCATCTGCTCATTCAAATGCTCTCCTCATCTCAAGCTTGCATCCACTCACAGTCTCCAGCCAGCATCCTCCTCTCAGCTCTGCTCACACACCAGGGTTGTTTATACACAGGCCGAAAGGACACATTCACACTCTCTGTCACTCACACACACACAGTAGCCAATGGACACACATACACACCAGCCATTGCATACACTTGCTCTCACACTGGCCAATATACACCCATTCATACTTACACACACACTGTACTTGCAGTCACCCACTGGGCAGTGGGCTTCACGCTCTACCCACCTGCATATGGGAGAGGGACAGGAGCTCTCCTCAGCATGGCCTCTCCCCAGCCGGACCCAGAGCAGGAGGAGAGCAGGCAGTTCTGAGGGCTCAGATTCATGTCCCCTAACAAACAGGCCTGGAGAGACTCCCAAAAAAGTACAGATGCAAGAAAGTCTGTGATTTACTCACACGATTACTTCCACACCAAGATCACAGGCCTACACGGTCATCCTCCAGGGACACTGATGTGCATTTAGTGGCTCTATTCTGTGCTGATTGTCCCTACAGGAGCTGACTGTCACCCAGGCTTGGAGAGGGCCTGGGAAGGGGAAAGAGAGTAAAACTGCTATTTTTAGTTATTCCCAGTTAAAACCAGGACAGTGCACCTCCAAGCCAGGCTGGCCTCACCTGCAAGCCCCTGGCTAATGAGTGTATCCCATAGTGAGGCTCATCTTCCTGCTCACCTCAGAGACCCTGAGCCCCAAGGTGACCTACAAGTGCCCTCAGGTAAGTAGCTCACCTGCCACTGTAAGAGATCCTGCCAGGAGATGGGGAGTGGGCTGCGTTGTGTTAGTGTTCTCTACAAAAAAGAAGACAATAATGATAGATAGATGGTAGATAGACAGATAGCAGACAGATGATAGGTAAATGATAGATGATAAAGTAGGCAAATGTTCACCTTATACATTAAGCCCCCACCTGACGCTGTCAATAGGTTCTGCAACTTAAGTAAAATGATGTATAACAAAGCCAATTTTGCCGTAGGCTAAAGGGTTAAATTCCTACAGCACCTCATGAACGTTAGAACAAAACAACCTTAAATGAAACGACATTATTCAATGACCTGCTATACAGATATGATTTATTGAGTATATATTGTATGCCAGTGCTTTGCATTCATTATTTCTAATCCTCATATGTTCCTAAAAATTAGGTTTGCAAACTGCTTTTACAAACAAGACTGAAGCTCTGGGAAGTTAAGTAACAGGGATAAGATCATGCGCCCAATAAAGTTATGAGTCAGGATTTGAGCCCAGAGCCCAAGTCACTCTGGTGCCAAATTCTGTATGCTCTCAGTGTTGGGGATCCTTTGATGGCTGTGCCCTGCCTGCCCTGCTCCTGCATCCCTCTTGCTCCTGTCACCCTTCTGCTGGTGATGTTTTTGCACAATTCTTGAATGTCAGAATTGGACATAGAAGCCTAGAGAAAGAGAGAGATTTGCCCAAGGCCACATAGCAAACCTGAGACAGAGCTGGCCTTGGAGCCTTGTCCATTCAGATTGGACCTGAGGATATCTAGTGGATGGGGACACCTCTGCTGCCCCACCCCCCTCCCTCTGGCTCCAGGGTTGGGATTGTGTCAGGGCCTCTCACTTGGCTAGACAGAGCGGCCTCCGCGCTACCCACCTGCGGTCTCACACCAGAGGTCATTTCTCTCCCCACCCCTGATAGATCCTTTCCTGGTCAGCTTGCTTGGAGAGGCCCTGGAGTCCAGGGAGGATCAGCAGGAACACAACCCAGAGAAGTGCTGAGCAGGCACCTCCTGATCACTGGCTGGAAAGGCTTCTCTCTGCGGGGTGAAGCAGCGGGCAAAATGATGCTGCAGCCAGCAGAGCGGGCATCCGGCAGGCCACTTTGTCGCGGGTCCAGCCTCCAGACATGCAGCGTGGAGCAGCCCTCAAGGAAGTGCCAGTCAGTGTCTTGGTCACTCAGTCATGCATGGGTGCTGAGTGTCCCCATTATTAAAAGAAAAATGACAGTTCCCATTTGTAAATGCTTCACCCTTACATACCATGTCCAAGGAGACAGTTCTGCAGGCTTTCTCAACAATTCTAGGGACTGAGTAGCAGTATAACCATTCCCTTTCGACAAATGAGAAAGCTGAGATTCAGAGGAGTGGTATCTCCTTGTTCAAAGTTGCTCAGCTAGCGGAATGGTGGGTCTGGATTTGAGCCTGATCTTCATACACCAAATCGAACATCATCGTGGCTGCTTTTTATTGCATAAACATATTCCAAGCCTTGTACTCAGTACTGAACAAATACTGTATTTAATTTCTGCAATGATGCCATATGATCAATTTTATTAACCCTTGTGCAGGCAAGAAAACTGAGTGAGGCTCAGAGATGTGAAATGCCTTACCTACATTGAACAGTCAGTCAACCTTTTTCACCATCACCTGAATTCAACCTTGGGGCTTGACACCATTCCTTTCTTCAAGGAAGTTCTGACTTGACAGAGGGAGGGGATTATAATTGGGGGAAAAGGCAGGTCCCTAAAACTCATCCATGAAATGACTAAAGACTTCATTTCATCTTGGTTTCTTCTCTAAAGGGTCCTCATTGACTCTACCATTGTCATTGAAACAAAACCTAGTGTTTACGGTTCACTTATCTGTTGCCAAGTGTCCTGCCTAGTTTTTAACACCCATTGCCTCGTAATCCTAACAAGAATCCCACAAAGTAGGCACTAGGATTTCTATTTAACTAAGGCAGAGAGAGTTGAATAATCTGTCTCTGGCCACACAGCCAGTCATTAGTAGAGAGCGGGATTTGAACCCAGGCCCAGCCGACACAACAGTGGATGCCGTGAACCACCATGCTTTAGCTTCCGCAACCTCTTTGCCCTTGTATTCAACTCATGCCAAGTCCTGCTCTGTAGCTGCCTTGTTCTTCACCCATCAGGACAAATGGTCAGGGGCAACCCTACCCCACCCAGGTCCTTCCCCAAATGGTACCTCCCGTCCCAAATCTGATGGGGCCTACCGAGCCCCTGGGCAACAGAACCAAGAGGTTCCTGCCATTGATGGATTCCGCCCACGTGTGCATCAGCCACACTGAAGTGAGAAATATGTTTCCAACAACCTATGCTTTTCCTACCCACCTGGCAGAATTTGCTTCTGGATAACATTTTCTTGCCGTTGTTAAAATTGTGCTAAAATATACACAACATAAAAATTGCTATTTTACCCATTTTAAAGTGTGTGGCTTGGTGGCATTAAGCACACTCACATCACGGTGTGCCATGACCGCCATCCATCGCCACGACTTTTTCATCATCCCAAACCAAAACTAGGGCCCATTAAACACCAGCTGCCATTCCCTCTCCCCCAGCCCCCTTCTACGTTCTGTCTCTATGAATATGACCACACTAGGTGCTTCATATTAAGTGGAAACACAGTGTTTGTCCTTTTGTTCCTGGTTTATTTCACTTAGCAGAACATCCTCAAGTTTCCCCCGTGCCATAGCATGCATCAGAATACAGCATTACACAACATGGAACACATCTTGAATTTGTGTGTCATCCATGTGCGAAGCCATGCAGATCTTCTCTGTATCATTCCAATTTTTGTATATGTACAGCTGGGGGAGAGCGATTTTCAGGAGGTTGATACTGTAGGTGATTTTGCCCCTGGGTGGTGCAAACTGCCAGCTGGGGGGAACTGTCTGATCAGGTTCATCACTGGGTGGCACTGACTTGGGGTCTGTGTATTCTAGTGGGGGGTCTTCCTTCTGCATACTCCTGTGTTTACAATGATGTATAATTGGTCTGACACCTTCTGCATTTTTTTCTGTAAGTGATGAATTGTTTTTGAGCAAGCTTTTCTCAGCTCCTCAAGGAGAGAAATGACAACAATCTTCGTCATTGTCATGGTCATTGGGGCCCCAAATGGCCCTGGGAGGGGAGCAAAAGGGGCTGCCACATCCCCATTGTACTTAATTTCTCACACCCAGCACAGGAGTGTGGTATCCTCACTTTACGCGTGAGCAAATTGAGGTTCAGAGAGAGGAGGGATGATCCAGACACACAGTCGGTTGGGGGCAGAGCCAGTTTTCCAAGAGGGGTTTCTGTTTGATTGCAAAACCCACACCTTTTCCTCTGAGACATGCCGACCCAGTTCTTGGGGCCTGGGAGCTTACGGCAGTTAAATACAGAGATAAGTTCCACATTCATAGAGACTTAGATGAGGAGGGAGAGAGAATGAGAAAGAGAGAGAGGAAAGTAAGGAGGGCGGAGCGGGGAGGTGTGGATGCTGCCGTGGGATGAGGAGCTTGCCTGAGTCTCTCAACCCGTAGTGGCAGAAATGCCACTTGAGGGGAATAGAGGAGGTGCAAAATGGCTTAATAGCAACCCTAGGGACATCACATGGCACGCCCATTGACAGCCTAGCCAGCGGAAGCCATCGCTGGGATATAGCTTCCCGTAGGGCCTTTCCCCAGCAGTGTGATGTCTGTTGGGGGGGAATGTGGGGTCTGACCCAGTTCCCTGTGCTCAGACTTCCCCAGAAAGGAAGGTCAAAGACAACCGCTGAGTGATCAGCTAGGAGCAGCTGGGATGCAAGCTGGAAACTGTGTCCCAGGGAAATCGTCAGGAGGAATGCAAATGTTAATTCTGGAGAATCGAAGACTCACGGTGGGTTGAGAGAGCTGCTGCACAATTTGGGAAGCACCAACACGTGTTAAAGAAAGAAACACCTTGTTCTGGGTGTCCCCATGGGGCAGAGTGGGGGCCGGCTGGAGGAAGCGGCAGCTGTCACCACAGCCCGATGTGAGCAGGGATTCTGGGCCACTAGGGGCTGCGTGAAGCTGGGCCTGGCATGTCCCTGGAAGCAAGTGGAGTGCTGACAGCCAGAGCACACACTGAGCACTCATTGTGGACCAGTCACGGTTCTACTCACAGGCACTGACTCATGCAGTCCTCACAGCAATCCTGTGAGGAAGGCCTATGCTCTCTTCCACTCACAAGGAGGTTAAGTGGCTTGCCCAAGGTCACACAGCCAGTAAGTGACAGCTCTGGGCTTTGAACCCTGTTGGTCCAGTACCAGCACTCATGCTCTGACCCCTGGCCTTATCCTCTCCATGAAGGAGGGCCATGGAGCAGGGTGATTCTCCCCTCCTCCCGCCCACACTGTTATCTCTGTCACACACAGGGACTGGCGATTTCCCAAACCCTTGCCAGGCAGCTGGACCGGCCACGCACCCTGAGTCAGGGAGCAAAGACTGTGCCCTGTGAGGTCACATCCTGACCGCTCACCAGGTGGGAGATGAGCACAGAGGCAGTCTGCTGGGGCTTGGCTCGCTTTGGCCTAATTTCCAGTCAACTCTGCAATCACTGAGCCGGAGCTTAACTAACACTGTCACCATATGCCTTCTGAAAGAGACTTCCGGAGTCACATGGGGCAGAAAACACATCCTGCTGCGGGCGTTGAAGCCACGACGTCTTCCTCCCGGCCCAGCCAGGATTGAGGTGAAGCCCAAGACTCCCAGTTTCTAGCTCACACAGGTATGCCTGCCACACATCCCCGAGGCCTGGATTTCCATGATCAGAGATTTGCCTCCTTTGGTTCAGCATCACCCATCCCTTCATACAACAAACCCTCAAATGGAGCTGATCTGGCCTAGGTCTGTGGAGATGGGTGTTAGGCGCTCTGCCTCAGAATCTCAATCATGTTCAGTGCGACTCCTCCACGGGCAGATGGGGCGAAGCCACTGCCGGTCAGACAGAGCGCCTCAGGGCGTCCAGGTCTCCCCGTGTTCTCAGGAGGGGCAAAGGCAGTGGGGTGGTGACCCGTGGGCCTTCTCAGAAGGTGGTAAGAGGCTTCTGATCCTTGGAGCCCTCACAGAATCACTCCAGCTCCATGACAATCCCTGTGTAAGGAATAGCCACAGGTCTTCCCCTGTCATCACTCAGGGCCATGAGTTTAGGGAGGGCTAGCATCCACACCAGACCCCAGAAGAGGGGATTCTCTACTTGTACTGGCAATTCCAGTCCTTCTAACTGCTCTCTGATCCCTGGGCCGGAAACAACAAATATGAGACACACATTCTTCCAGGCTTGTAGCATGTGTCCCACTGGATTTGAGCACAGCCTCAAAATCCCTCTCAACATGGGCACCTGGTAAATCCTTGGACTTGGAATGTAAGACTGAACATATTCATAAGCCCTCCAGGACCTGGCTCCTGGCTACTCCCTTGGTGACCTAATTTCCTACTACTCTCCCTTTCCATCACTGTTCCAGCCTTACCAGCCTCCTCGCTGTTCCCCTCTCAGTGTTTTTGCACTGGCAGCTTCCCCTGCAGAGAAACTGCCCACAGATACCCACGCAGCTTCCTTTCTTCCTTCAGACCTCCCACGAGCATTCAGAAGTAGCAAGACAACCCTTGTCACTCACTAGAACCCCATCGGTACCTCTAATTTAGCCATGTGACTTCAGGGCAATCAAGTTAATCACTGCCTCTAAAATGGGGAGCATAATTAAGGAAGGTGTTTCCCAGCATTATCATGAGCATTGGTGAGGTAGTGTGAGAGTACTGGGTTCAGATCTTGCCTAAACCCAAACATCTCTCCGTGAGACCTTGGGCGAGTCACCTAGCCTCTCTGAGCCTGAAGTTTATTCACTGTAAAATGGGGATAATAATAGTACCTCCCTCATAGAGTTACTATGAGGATTATGTTAGTTGTTATATATAGCTTACTCAAAACCGTTTGACATCTATCGATACATAGTAAGAGTTCAATAAATATTAGCTGTCATTGTAGTAAGATACATATTTTTAATTGCTATCAAACAGGTAGTCTAACCCTAAGGCTTGCTTCCTGCTGAAATCTGATTCTACCCAATTCAGTTCAAGGTACTGCAGTGCAAGGAAGGCCAAGCCCAGTGGCTTGACAGGCCTGGCTTACAACACCGGCTCACAGCACTGGCGCAGCCACTTTCTAGCTGTGTGAACTTGAGCCGGTGACCCATCTGCCTGAGCCTCAGTTTCTTCATCTGTAATGTGGGGATGATATTCCTACCTCTCAGAGTCAGTGTGCAGGAGCAAAGAGACCTGTCTGTCAAGCGGTCAGCATGTGGTAAGTAGTCAATAAATTGCGTGCAAGATAAATACAGTCACATCTCCACTGCTCCTTGCAGTTTGTGCAGGGAAGCAAATAGGCCCCTTTGGGGCTTGCAGGAAAAGGGAGAGGCCGGGGAGCCAGGACCGCTCACCTCAGTTTAATGAGGCCCTTTCCTGTGCCCTGAGATCTCGCATCTGGCCAGAGAGGTTGGCACAGACCAGTGGTTCTGTGAAGAGTCAGTAATGAGGGTGTAGAGCCAGGGAAGTTCAGTGGGGGAGCTTGACGTGGCTCCTCCAAATTAGTGCTGGGGCCCAGCAGGCAGCTGTGTCATCATCGATGGAGGGAAGAGCACTTAAAAAGTGGCTGAAAGGGGGATGGAGGCTGGAGATTAAAGAGGTGGCATTTACTGACAACTCTAGGGAAGCAAGAATTGCAGTTCTTGTGTAGTCACCATCGCCAATTTCTTCCTCTTACACAAATACACGCTTGCCTGCTCTTATCTGAGTGTGATAAGATACACGTAACAGTAACAAACTCCTCAGGTTCACCTCACCTCATCTAAAGTTGGCTGCATTAGTCAGAAGAGGCTACTGTTGCAAATAGTTGCAACCACATTTAAGGCTCACGCACAATCGAGTCTGACTTCTGGCTCTCCTAAGAGTCCAGGGTGATATGCCAGGTTAGCCAGGATGCCTTCTTCGCTTGGAGACTCAGGCACCAGGTCTCCACCACCCCTTCGGCCTTGTTGTCACCATATCCAGGGTCCAGCCAGCAGAAGGGAAGAGAGGGTCAGGTACTCCCTCTCTTTTAAAGCCTGACTCAGAGGTCGCACACACTATTGCCACCACATTTTGCTTGCCAGAGGTTAGCGCTTGGACAGCCCTAACTGCAAGGGATCCTGGGGAATGTAGTCTGGAGTGAGCCCAGGAAAGGGGGAGAGTGGACTTTGGTAGTCCGCTCACAGGCTTCGGGTGCAGACTCTGGGGATCTCTCCTGCTTCCATTTCTGGATGCCCCAATTGCCTTTAATGGTAGCACTTAGGAAGGGGCAGGCTTGGCCTGCAAGTGTCTCTGGAAAAGGTCACATGAGGAGTCATCCCAGCAGTGCCAGGGGACATATGGAAGCCCCTGGGAAGGGGGAGGTTAGGGGACTGGGTGAGAAAGGGGCAGAGCAGTGACCAACATTACCTGGGATCAGAACCTTTATGGACCTTATATACATAAACAGCCATTCTCTCTCTCTCTCTCTCCCTCCCTCTCTCTCTCTCTGTCACACACACACACACACACACACACACACGCTTAGAAATAACCACATACTCAGTTCTCAAATGATATTAGACACACACAGACATGCCCCCCACATACTGTCACACACATACACACCCATGCACCTGCATGCCTGCACTCACACACCCCAAATACCTATCTACATCGCATCCACAAATGTTGTCAGGAGGCCATGCAGTGAGCCCCAACGATACAGAAAAGTGCCTCTCTGGAAACTCTTCATGCCAGCCAGTGTCTAAGAGTCACTGTTAGCCAACCATCATGTTGAAATGAGAATCCCTTACATGTGTCTAGGTCTTCACATTTAACAAAGCACTCTTTCGTTCACTGCTCAACCAGAGAGTAAATATTTACTCAGCAGTGACTTCAAGTCAGATATCAAGATTGGCATTGAAGATACAAAGATGAGTAAGGCACAGGCCGTGGCCTCACGGGAGACATGGGCACAGACAGAGAAGGGCTCCTGCAGAGGAGTGTACAAAGGGCTGTAGGACAAGAGAGCAGGAGCAGGTCTGCGCGGGTTCAAAGATGACATTTGAGTCCGGCCTTAAAGGATGAATGAGGCTACCAGGTGGAGAAAGAGAGAAGAGGTTTCCAAGAAGAGGGGCTGCTAAGTGCAACAGCTCAAGGTGCTTTGTTTGGGGAGTGAGGAGTGAAGCAGAGAGGGTGTCCAAGTGCATCCTAAGGCTGGAGGTCCACTAGGCAGGGCCAGGACATGCTGCTGCTGATGTGAAGTAATGATGGTCTTTTCCCAAAGCGCAAGGAGAAAATGATAAATTAACAGGTAGAATATTCTTGTCATGTATAGGTTGTGTGTTTGTGTCACTCAGGATGCCATCAGAAAAGAAACAGCCCATATCTAAGAGGAAATTTAGTGCAAGGAGGGGTTGGATTATATGGTGATGGAATTACTGTGGGTCAACAAGGGGGACAATGAGGCATTGCAGACATTACCGACAGCCCAAAGCCACTACCACCACCCACTCCCATCCAAGGATGGAAGAACGTGGAGGAGACAGTATGGCCAGGTCCTCGGATCCAAATCCACCTGGCAGAAGCTGGAACCCCAGAAACTGGGATCATACAGGAAGCTCAGTGTCACAAGCATCTGTTCTTGATGGAGCCTTTCCTATAAGTCAGCCGGGTGACTGCCCAGCTCGCTGCCTGCCGAGCAGCCCGGCACCAACAAACAGGCAAGAGTCACGCACAGTAACTGAGCTATTCATGCAGCTTTTATTGAATGCAGGCTCACTTCAAAGTAGAACATGTATTAATATCCTACTCACACTCTAACAATCTAAGAGAATTATAACACACACAGCAATCAATGGGGGACAACGAACCCGAGTCCCAGAGTCTCAGTCTGCAGGTCCGGGAGACAGCACAGTGGACAAGGGAGTTGACGGCATCTTGCAAGGGAAGGTCTCTGGAACCAGGTGGGTGGCAGGGTAGGAGAAGACCTCAGTCCAGCAGGGCAGAGCCTCTGGCAGCCGATGCCAAGAGAGATCAGCGTGGCGTGGAACAGCACTCTGGTATGTGGAGTGTGGCTGTCGCAGCAGTGGTCTGGAACCTGCCTGTTATACCTTGAAAGTGGTGCAGTCCACTCTTTTGGGTCTTTTCAATAAATGCCTTGACACCCCTGATGCCAAGTGTGGAACTTTCCTAGGAGCCTATCTATGGGTGGGCCAGCTCTGCAGACTCAGCTACTCTTAAGTGTGTCTCCTTGCCAGATATGTCTGCTCTGACCACGTGGGCAGATACGTCTCCTTGTCAGATGTGTTAACTCTGACTTAGGTAACTTTCCTTTTGATCCAAAGTGTCATGGCTGACTGACATCCATTTTAGTTGACATAAGTGACTCCATTTTGTTTTATGTACTTTATGCTATTTTAATCAGACCAATACCATTTTATTGGTCCCGCCCTCCACACTCTAGAGCCAAAAGGGAGAAACAGAAAAAGAAGAAGAAATGCTGGCTTCTTCCCTCCTACCCTCCAGTCTTCCTCCAATGCTTCCATTGGCCAACTATATGGGGAAGTTCGCGGGCAAAGGAGTCTGGGAATGGGCAAGGGATCCTGGGAAATGTAGTTCCTTATGAAGCCGAGGGGACAGGTGGAGGGGAGGACATATCTGACAGCAAATAGTAGGGGAACCAGTAGGCTGTGATTTCTTTCTCTGATATCAGCTGTAGATATCATCTGCAGATGTGTTTGCTAGTGTTAAATTGAATGAGCAAATGCCAAATGAACATTAATAGAAAGAAAATAAAAACCACTCAGAAGGATGCTCTTAAGCTTTTGTTGTTTTTCCTCGGTAAGTGCTTGGGGTTGCAATTTCAAATTGTGCTTTAGAGCATGTGAGTTTAATTAAATTTTACACATTGGAGCAACTTACCTTAAAATAGCAATTCATGTTTTCTGCTAACAGAAATGTTGCTAGTTTATGTGATGGAAAGCAACCTACCATCATTTCAGGAAGTGTCTTTCACAAAGAGGCTATGACCTGATGGTTGTGCCAGATATCAACTTTTGCCTCTCCATCTACCCTCCTTCCTCCACCCTGCTGTGTTCCCTGAAAGGCCGACCAGTATTGCACCCACAAACTCTGGCTTTTTGCTGGGTTCAGCCATGGGGAGCAGCAGCAGAAGAGTGGGAGGAGAGAAGATAGTGAGGTCAGGGTGCTTATTTGCCTGGTTCACACGGTATAAGATTGGCCCTGGCTGCCTCTGTCCCTCGTCTAAATTTTCTAGACCAATGTGTCTCAGGAGGGGATGATTTTGCCCCCAGAGGACATCTGGCAAGGTCTGAAGACACCTTTGGTTGCCACAACTGGAGATGCTACTGACATCTAGTGGGAAGGGGTCAGGGATGCTGTTAAATATCCTACAGTGCACCGGACAGCCAGCCAAAACAAAGGCTCATTCAACCCAAAGTATCAGTAGTGCCAAGGTTGAGAAACCCTACTACTCTAGATTAGTGCTTCCCAATGCCTTTATTAGAATATAATAGAAATAAATTATCAGGGAAAACCATCATGCACTTGAATGTTGCAGCCAAAGCCAAATTGCTATAAAGCTTTCTTAATGCTTACTCTCAACTTCTGTACTATCTGATATTGAACCTGGACTAAACAGCTCGTCAACCAGCATCCAGCTCCTGGCTGCACTCTGAGTAGCGTGGACTTGCATAAGTCTCTCTTTCCCTGGGTTTGGTGACCTTGCCTGGTATGCTCAGGCCTAGAGAGGGAACAGCTTGGCTGACTGCACATGTTGAGCGACTGCACATTCTCTTGACGTCCCCCATCCCCATCCTGTTCCTTTGTAATAAGTCCTTTTTTAAGTAAATTCTTACTATCCCTCAGCAAACGTGCCTTCTGCCCCCGAAAAGCCTGAATGATTGTGAAGCATTTCCCTAAAGAGTGTGCACAAAGGTAGAGGATGTGTGTGTGTGTGGAAGGACAAGAATGTGTTGGGCAGTCAGACTTGGGAGCCCAGCTCAGGTGCTCGGACTGTGCCTTACAGGTCACGGCAGCCCTTGAAGAGTGTTTCAGTGGGCGAGGGGCGTGGCCAGAGGTGATGCAGCTCTCTGGAGGCAATGGTGCCGAGCACATCAGAGACAGGGAAGGCTGCTGCTTTCATCCAGACCAGAGATGACCAGTCCTAAGCAAAAGCCGTGGGGTGCGGGTAAGAGTGAAGGTGGGATCCAGGCTCTCCAACCTGGCCAGGAGAATCCGTGCTTGGTGGTGTTGGGGACCATGATGGGGAGGACAGGGCCATGTGGGCAGGAGATGAGTTTGGTTTTGTCCCTAGAGTTCGAATAGTGCCCATTTCGCATGATTTTCTCATGCAGTTTGTCCTTTCTGCTGCCTGGCGTGGGAAGTGGTTTCGCTTCTAAGAGCGTGGGTTCTGAATCCCAGTGGATGAGATCTGGTCTTAGCTCCACCAGGGCCCCACAGAAAGTGAAAACTGCTTAGCTTCCTCCTTTTCCCTAAATGGAGATGATGATAACCTCCTCTGGGGGCTGTCAGGAGACTAATGCGTATAAACTCTCAAGCACAAGGTTAGCCTGCAGTGGGCACTGCTCAGTGCTGTTACCGGTGAGAGCAGACTTGACGGCCAGAGGCTATTTTGAGCCACTTGGCTCCCACTTTCCTGTAAGTGCACACGCTTGTAAATCTACACACATGCATACATGCACATACATGTGCACATGTTGCAGAGGAACCAGGGTCTGCTTTCTTCTGATGGGCCAATTCTTGTGCAAGGCTTTTCCAAGCCTGACCCTTCACCCTTGGTGCCAGGGATCAGCCTCACCCTATTAACCATCATTTGCAGCACAACCCAACTGTGACTTCATCACATCGTAACTTTCCCTGACTGGCGAAACAAAGCGGAGAGAGAGAAGTCAAGCAGGGTCCCTCGCAAAGTCACCTGCAGAAGGCAGAAAAACAGGGCAGTGGCCGCATGGCACAGTGGTCAGGAGTGGAGGCTCTGGGGCCAGGCTGCCTGGCTCAGATCCCAGCTCTGCCACTGTCTACAGAACCACTGAGCAGATGGCTTAGTCTTCCCATGGCTTGGGTTCTTTATCTGTAAAACGGAGATGACAGTAACAGTAACGACCCCCTCCAACAATTATTGGGAGGATTAAATAAGCATTAACCCTCTTAAAGAACTTAGAACAGTGCCTGGCACCAAATATGCCCTCAGTGGTAGCTACTCTTTATTATTAGTATTAGTAGTAGTAGTAGTAATAGTAGTAGTAGGTTGGGCTTCCTAGAAGATGGTTTAAACATCGAGGTGATTAATGCATTCAATGCAATATGGAATGTGGAAACCCTTGCCACATACAGGTGTTCAGTAAACAAGCTGGCCCATCCCTATCCTCAAATGGATCGCCTCTTACAGTGCTCGTGCCCTGGCAAGGTGGCAACGTGCAGTGACTCAGGGTGGACAGGAACTGGGCTGTCTGGGTTTGAATCCCAGCTCTGCCAGCTGTGTTTACTTCCTACCTCCGGAGTCTGTTTCCCCTCTGCAGGAGGCTACACGGGGCCTGGCACACAGCTGCCGTTTGGTAAGCGTTTGCTCTCAGTATTGTTACTGTTCTCGGGGTGGTAACTCCTGCCTCTCCAGCTTCCAACATGGCCCCAAGGGGAAGGAAGTGGGTCCCACAGCACTGGCTACAGAGGGCTCCTGGGGCTCTGCCCAGTGATGTGTGGGGCACAGGGAACTCTGAGCATTGTTCCAGGGAAGGAGGTGGTTGACGGGGCCCAGGCCAGGGTAGGTTTTTCACTAAGATGAGGAAAAGTGCCCTCACATTCATCATGTGGTCTTAGAAGCCGAAGCCCCAACTGCCCATCCTAGCAGTCCAGCCGTGTGACCTCGGGCAAATCACTTAGCTTCTCTGAGTCTTGGCCATTCCACTCCCCGGACTGAGAGTAGGAATGTCCCCTCTCACAGGACCGCCCTGATGCCCGGGAAACAGATAGACCTGGGGGTCTGGCCTGCAGGCACCGGCTGGATCCAACCATCCCCATCCCCTCTACCTGCCGCCTCTGCCCCGAGCACTGTAGCTAAGGTGTTGGCACGAAGCAAGGGATGAAGCTCCCTCTGTGGTGGCTTCCCCAGCAGCAGAGCAGCTGGGAGGCTGAGGCAGGGAGGCAGAGTTCCCAGGCTGCCCAGTGAGAAGACGTCAGTACCTGCCCGTCAGCCCCACTCCTCCAGGCAGGCTTCCCAGGTAGAAGTCCTCGGCCTCTGGAATGTCATATTTGAGATCTCAAGTAAGATGCCTGGCTCTGGGTTTAAAGGGTTGATGACTGTTGATGGAGCCCTTGAGTAGCAGGGTGCAGGAGAATGGAGGGCTCTTTGGGAGTAGGGGGCCATAAGGAAGGCTGCAGGGAGGGACATGGCGGGAGTGTTTATGGGGTCACGCCCCTGGAAACAGCACAGGCGCGACATGAGAACAAGGGCCTCGGCGCCCCGGTTTTCTGAGCATCCAGGCTTCAGTGGCTGCGCCCCAGTGCGGGGAGACTGCTGCCTCACCAGATCTCCCCAAAGTGGGAGGGACCCATCTAGGGTCCCAACCAGGTCTCTTTGGATGTGCCTCGCTTGCTATGGCTGTGACAGAGGAATCATCCGTCCCTTTGGGAAGCAGACTTGCCCTCCAGTCTTCGACAGTGCCCCGCCCTCAGTGTGCCCCAGCAAACTCTGCCCCCCTCCACACCCAAGCATGAGAAAGCCATCTGGAGATGATGATGATTTTGGCTCCTAGGGTCAAGACCTTGTCTGTGGTTCTGTGTAGCATGGGGCCCAGAGAGGAGGCTCCATCAATGTTGATACGTCCCCAAGGAGAGGACAAAGCAGAGACCGAGCCTCTTTGGGTGGGCTGGACAGGGCCAGAGCCGACCTGACCCTCACCCCAGCACTTCCCAGAGACTCTGGAATAGTTGCAGCAGACATGGCAGAAGCAGGGCTGGCTGGCAGGGGTGGTGGGTGGAGTGTCCTTTTGTTTAATGTCTGCTTTTCCGTCAGGACTTTAACCTCTCTGTCTCTCCCTCTGCCCGTCCCTGTGTTTCCTCTCATCTCTGCTGGGTCTCTCTCCTTTCTTCCCCATACCTCCATCTCTAAACTACTTTCCTTTCTCTACTTTGAACTCATCGTGTTTATTTCCACCTCTTCTGGGTGGTTCTCCCACACTTGGTCACTGGCGCCTCTCCCTGTGTACATCTCTTTCTGACACTTCTACCCTCGAATCTTTCTCTCTCACTTCCCTTTTCACCTTGGCCTGTCTTTCTGTTTTCTTACCTGGGCCCCTCACCTCACATCTCTGATTTCTTCACTATTTCTTATGCCTTGTTCCTGTCACCTGCCTGTCCCTGCCACTTCTCTGCTCATGCCCCCTCCTCCTCTCTGTTCTCCATGTCTCTCTTTCCCTGTCTCTTTACCTCTCTCTCTTTCTCTCTCTCTCTCACTCTCCCCCATTCTGTCCCTGTGTCTGTCTGTCTGCCTCTCTCTCTCTTGCCCCCCCAACTTCTTCATCTCTCCTGCGTCTCTCACTACCCCCTTTCTATTTCTTTCTCTGTCCCCCACCACTCTGCCATCCCTCACCATCCGTCTCCTTCTGTGTCTACCCCTACTCACCCAGGATGATCCCAGCTTCCAACAAGGCCTTTGTGGTCAACAACTTGGTGTCAGGGACCGGCTATGACTTGTGCGTGCTGGCCATGTGGGACGACACAGCCACAACACTCACGGCCACCAACATTGTGGGCTGTGCCCAGTTCTTCACCAAGGCCGACTATCCGCAGTGCCAGTCGATGCACAGCCAGATCCTGGGTGGCACCATGATCCTGGTCATCGGTGGCATCATTGTGGCCACGCTGCTGGTCTTCATCGTCATCCTCATGGTGCGCTACAAGGTCTGCAACCACGACGCCCCCGGCAAGATGGTGGCTGCCACAGTCAGCAACGTGCACTCACAGACCAACGGGGCCCAGCCACCTGCTTTGGGCAGTGTGCCCAGTGGGGCCCCTGTGCCGGGACCACCCAAGGTGGTTGTGCGCAACGAGCTGGTTGAGTTCAGTCCCAGCTTTGCCCGACACAGTGACTCCTCTTCCTCCAGTTCCCTGGGCAGTGGGGAGGCTGCAGCCCTGGGACGAGGCCCCTGGAGGCTCCCTCCCCCCACCTCACGCCCCAAGCCCAACCTTGACCGCCTGATGGGGGCCTTTGCCTCCTTGGACCTCAAGAGTCAGAGAAAGGAGGAGTTGCTGGACTCCAGGACTCCAGGCGGGAGAGGGTCTGGGACATCGGCCAGGGGCCACCACTCAGACCGAGAGCCACTGCTGGGACCACCTGCTGCCCGGGCCAGGAGCCTGCTCCCCTTGCCCCTGGAGGGCAAGGCCAAGCGCAGCCATTCCTTTGACATGGGGGACTTTGCAGCTGCGGCTGCGGCAGCTGGAGGGGTAGCCCCAGGTGGCTACAGCCCCCCTCGGAGAGTCTCAAACATCTGGACAAAGCGCAGCCTCTCTGTGAATGGCATGCTCTTGCCCTTTGAGGAGAGTGACCTAGTGGGAACCCGGGGGACTTTTGGCAGCTCTGAGTGGGTGATGGAGAGCACTGTGTAGGCTTGGGGGGTGGGAGTCCTCCCTCCTGCTCTTGCAGGGTGGAAGAAGGGGAAAGAATCTTTACTGGCAAGTCTTTGTGGGGTTTCCATGGTGATGTTTACATCCAGGGACAGTTTAGTCTCCCTGTCAACGGCCTCCCCCCAGTCACCTCCCACACCACCTTCCCAGGCCTGTCCCCCCCACCACCCAGCCAGGGTGTGCTCAGGGAAAGCGGACTTGATCTCTAAGTGTCGGACTGAGCCCTTAGTGTTTGGAAAGGTGGGACTCTCGCCTTTCTAATCACAAATGCAGCGTATAAGCAAGTGGCTTTGGATTGCTTACGGTTCCAGTGTTGTTTTTATTTCTTAATTTATCTCTTCCACTTCTCAAATGCATCCTCTTCATTCACACAGATAATGGAGAGTTTGTTCTACATATGAAAGCAGGTTCCAAGCAGCCCTGGCAGTATGTGATTATTGCCAATTGATGAGAGAAGGGACTAAGTCTGGTCTCATACTTGTTCGGGGGTAGACTGTGGAGTCCCTTGTCCAGGCCCTTCATTATTCATAACTGTCCCCACACTTGGGAGGGTTGAGTGATCCCCCATACCTGATCCAGCTTTCTTTGCTTCTCAAACATGACTGTCCATATCCATCACATTGGCTTAAACCAGAAGGGTAACTTCCAGGACTCCTCATGTGTGTTGGGGAGAGGGAGAAGGGCTTTTTGAGTCATAAGGGAGTAAGGGATGGCAGCCCTTGGAGTTTCTTTGGGATTTTTGCCTCTTTTCGGGGGGAAGCTGGGACAGAAAATCCCCACGAGCATGTGGTGGGCCAAGGGGACTTCTCGTAAGCAAAGCAGAGTGGGTTGGCATAGGAGCGCTGGACTTAAGAGTCCAAAGCTCTGAGTTTGGGTTCCAGAACCCCCACTGAATAAACCAGCTGAAGACATTGGGGAGAGACCTTTTTCTCTCTTTGGACTTCAGTTTCCTAATTCACAAAATGCTGGGATCATACCAGGTCTCCAGTTCCACTCCATTTCTAAGGACCAATGAACTCTCATGATTTTAAATGCCGAGGTTTCCAGCTTGGCAGTCCCAGTAGCACACACTGGTCGAGCAGTCCCTCTTCTTCCTGCCGGACATACAGGAGAATCCCAGAGGATTTGGAGGGGAATGCTGAATCTTTTTAGTATCATAGAGTTTTAAAGCTTGAAGAGGCATTTGCAATTATTTCATCTTTAACCCTTCCTCCCCTTCCCCCAGAGTATAAGTGATTACCCAAGGTCACACAGGGAGTTAGTGACCAAGTCAGGGCAGAGGACAAGGCCACCTACCTCCTGGGTGGTGGTGGGATCTGTCACCCTGTCCTCACCCTTGCTAGGGTATGTTTGTGTCCAAAGTCTGTTCTTTGTTTATTGCTGAAGAAGCTGGCTCAGGGTGGGACATGGGGATGCTGTCCATGGATGCCATCTGTGAGGAAGATCCATCCATGGAAATGACATGATCGCAATGGGAGGGCATATGGGCTCGTGTCCATGTAAGGAGCAACCCCCACCCTCCCGGTGTCTAGAGGGATGGGGAGATGTGGGCAGAGAGAAACTGCGTTAGCAGCATCTGGACTTTCCCCAGCATCTCTGTCTCTCCTGGTCTCTGTCTGTTCTAGGTCTCTCCTCATTGCCAACACACTACCTCTCACTTGGTCTCCCCAACTCATCCTTTCCCCTCCCGAGCCTCCGCCATTGACCTGTAGCCTCTCTCTTGTCCTTTTCCTTCCTTCTTCCACTTGCCGACCACATAACATACAAAGCATACAGGTGAGTCTATCTTGGGCTGAAAAGCTCTGATGGGCTCAGACCTGGAGCTGAGCTGGTGGCCCCCACCCCAACCCAGAAAGCGCAGGAGAGGGTGGGGAACTGTCTATGCAGGATTGCCTTCTGGCTCCAGCCCAGGAGGCTCCAGATCCCATGCCTTCATCCTTCCTCCCCTTCCTTCCGTCCTTCCTTTCCTCTCTCCTCACCTTCCCTCCACCTCCTGTTTTCAAAATTCTTTTTCTTCCATAACTCTCTGATTTCCCTAGTCCCTGTGTGGTCCTGGTAAGGTCGTTAACAGACCAGGTCAGTCTCTTCCTAAGACCACGAATTAATTCTCCCAGGCCTGGCCTAGTACCAGAACACAAGCCTTCCCCAGTCACGATGGCACCCACAGAACTGGGTGACTTGAAATGAAATCTATCCCGCCTTCCCTCTCCGTCCCCTTCGCTGTTTTCCTCCTCTCCTTTTTCTCTCTGCACCTTTCTCACTCAGCCTTTTAAAATGTAGCCATTGAGTAAGTGACCCCAAATACCACCTTTCTTTTTGCCTTTGGGTTCAGATGCCCAGAGGGAAAGTGGTGGACATCGGAAGGGGAGGAACCAAACATCTGTTCTCGTCGGCGACTCTGAGCTCTGTCATGACATGATATGTACTCGCGCTGTGTTTGTCATGTTTCTGACTTGAAGCTTTGAAAGCATCATCCCTGTGGTCAGAAGATAAATGCCAATCTTCCCCTTTGCTAAAAAAAAAAAATGTACAGTAAAATGTACAGTTTTAAAAACAACAACCAACTACACTTCTTGGGAGAGAGAAAAAAAGAACATTCTCGTGTCTGTGAGTGTCTGCTGTTCATTTCTCTGGAAACTCTGCGGTCTCCTAAAGCTGGCTTTGAAGTGTCATTTTTCTTACATGTTTGTTGTTGCCTGGTGGGAGCCTGCTTCCTGCCAAGTTCATGTATAAGATGGAAACCTTCTGAAACAAGAGAATGAGGCCATCCTCTGGACTAGAGAGCAGCAGAGGGATCTAGAGTGAAGCTCCAGGCTAAAACAGACTAGTCCAGCCTCAGCTACCCCACCTGTCCCACCTGTTAACTGGGTTCTCTCATATCCACTTGCCTCCTTTTTCCTGGACTGTGGCCACTACCACACTTAGCCACTAGGGGCGCACTGGCACCTTCCACACATTTCGGTTGAACCCTGGATGGCACTTTTTCAAAAAGGGTCTTTTATTGGAGAAGCAGAACAACAAATCAAAGCACAAACCCAAAGTACAGAAGCAAATGGGCTTCTGGAACACAGCTTCCCAATCCTATTTTCATCTAATGTCCAGATCAGCACTGACCAATAGGAATAAAGCATGAGCCACAGTGTCATTTTAAATTTTCCAGTAGCCATATTAAATCAAGTTTAAAGAAACATGTGAAAATAACTTTATCTAACTGAATAGATCCAAAATATTATCTCTTCAACACATAATCATTATAAAATTATTAATAAGGTATTTAACGGGGTTTTTTTTTGGCACCAAGTTTTGGAAATCTGGTGTGTTTTTTACATTCATGCCACATCTCAGTTCAGACCAGCCACATTTAAGTGCTTTAGAGGCATATGGGGCTAGCACTGGCCACCGTGTTGGATAGCACAGCTCCAGACATGCTATGATTGACTTGGAAGCCCAGTCTTTGGAAGGGGAAGGAAACTAACACTTATAGAGCACTACAATTTTCAGGTACTATGTTGCTATTTCACATGCATTTCTCAGTGAATCCTCCCCGCAGCCTCTCAAGTGTATATTATGCCGATTTTACAAATGAAAGAACCTAGGCTCAGAGGAGTTAAGCAACTTGCCCAAGGTCACACAGTAAGTTTGGCTGCAAAGCCTTAGATATTTCCATAATATCAATGTTGCCTCCTCTATCATCCCCCTCCCGCCACCGCCCTCCAACCAGTTATAGATTGCAGTTTACACTGCTGAAAGTACACAGATTTATAGCCTGATCTAGAAGCCCTTGGTTTGGCCTCAAGGTCTGGTAGAATTCTCAGTGTGTTGAGTCCAGACAAAAGCTTCAGGTTTCTTCTGACTTCACACTGGCCTTTGTGGCCCTTCCTGGTTTATAACACATCCCCTCCCTGGGCCAAGATTCCCCCAGGCTTCGGACAGTTCTGCCCAGACCACCTTTGTGATCATCCCTTCTCCTAACCTGGTGAGTTGGTTAATAGCTTTCCACTCTGTCCTGAAACCCTTACGACAGAAAGTCTCATGCCAGCTTGCTGCAATGACCAGGCCCATCTTCCCACCTCTTCCCATTCCAAAACCCTTGTCCCCATCAGGAGAGGCATTCGGCCACCCAGGCCTGCTTTCCTGATAAGAGAGAAGCCTTCAGACCTCTGATCTTTTGCAGAAGAGAGGTAGCTGATATACTCTGAGCTCACCTGAATTAAGCTTTCTGAAAAAATTTCAACCCTCTGTTTCCAAGTTCTTAATAATGACACATTCTTCAGGTACTCTTCAAAGGAGATATTTTTCATTTTGCCATTATAATAGCGTTGATATTCCAAAAGAACTTAAACACACGCTTTTTTTTTTTTTTTTTCTTTTGAGAGATATAGTTTCTAGCCGGGTAAGAGGAAGGTCGTTGTCTCGGATTTTCTCTTTTCAAAATGAGGAGTAACTTTCCTCCCCAAGTCTGTGGGTGTTGATGTTTCGTTAAGTACAGCTGGGTACTTCATTGTCTTCTATTCTCTGTTTTCAGTGTGTCTGCAGTGAAGGTCTCAGGGCTTCAACAAGCTGGTGGGTCTTCCTCTGTTCTTGCAGCCACTGGGGTCTCTGCAAACTGCTGCTGGTAAAACAGACACGTTTATGCAAAGGAACAGACTACCGGCAGGCAGCAGTCAGAACCTGAACACACGGTTTTAAATTTCACACCTACATTCCCAAATTCAGACATTCTATGGGATACTGTTGGCAGTAGGGAAAATTTGCTGCGACAAGAAGTTTTCTCCCAGTTAAATACCTGAGGTTCCTATCTTCGCATTATAATAGAATGCAACCCATTCAGATTGTTCTCCAAACATCTAAAATGAACACTATCCCCTTCACAGTTTAAAAGTATCTGTTGTGCTTTCAGTCTTTAAACCAAAGATCTTAGTTTCTCAGTTTCCATGGTCTCATTTAAGGTTCCCCAACTCACAGCCAGTCATGTTTATAACAAGGCTCATTGGCTTCCCCCCACTGCAGCCTCTAGCAGAGGAAAATTGATGTTTCCCAACAGAACAAAGAGGGAAGCCGTTGTTGGCCTCCCAAGCTGTCCTGTGACCCCCGTCACAGTCATTTAGCATCTTCTGACGGAAACAGTGATCTCGCCCCTTGTCTTCATTTTGGACAACTTTTGGCACTTTCTTCTGCTCACCAACTCTGGGGAAATAGGCCCAGATTTCAGGCTCTAGGTTGGTGATTTTCCTTGTTGAGATCATTGTCTGGTCCTTTTAGCCAACAGTTTAATGGCTCCTGGTGAACGAGAACCAGCATTCTCCACCACCATCTTGTACTGGAGCTTCTCTGGGGCTGGAGCAAGAAAGATCTCATTATCTAGTTCCTTTCTGACATGCCAGTGCATCTGGCAATTACCCACTAGGTTCACTGCTGATGAGGGGGAGTGAAGCTGAAATTTTACCCATATCCATGGGATCCCCAAACCCATCTGGCCCACAGCCGGTCAGCCCATTGACCAGCCTCCCACAGCCTGGGTGCCTCCTTCCCACTGCCCATCTGGTTAGGTGATGATGACACACCCGCTATTCTTTTGCCAAGTCCTCCGTAACAGGTGTTTGTTGGTGCTCCTGGTGCATCCAGCAATGACTCTATCATCTATATATTTCGCAAGGGTGAGTTTTCTTTCCCTTGACTCCCTTATGCTACTCCAAGATGTTCCTGTTCTCCAAACTGGGTTACCTCTGTTAGCTGACCTTCCTGATACTGTTCCCACTCTCTCATGAGGAAAAATCTCAGAGCCTCACATCTGTCCCTTCGTCACTGACTCGGCATGTCTTGGCAACTGCAGGTATCTTGCTCACCATTTGAGAAGAGATGTGACAAAAAAGAGATTTACATTTTCATTTATACCAACTAATCCTGAAAGTTCCCCTCCTGGGTTCCTTATCATGTTCTCTCCACCCATTCCTTTGGGGACCTCTCAAGGATACAATTCTGTCTGTCTACAAAGGATGGGCTGGTTGACTTCCCTAGCCAAAGTAATTACAGGAAAATTCTTATCCTTTCATTAGGTTGACTCAGGATTGGCATTTTTCCAAGTGGATATTGAAATGCAATATGAAACTGATGATAATAATAGCTGACTTTCATTGAGAGTTTCCTATGTTCCATGCACTGTTCTAAGAGCTTACTATAGATTATTTCAATTTATCATCAAAATAACACAATGAAGCAGGCATTATTATTACCATTGCCACTGGCAAAGCTAAGGTAGAGGGGGGTTATCTAAGTTGCCCCATGTCACACACCTAGTAAGCGGTAGATCTGGGTAAACATTTAATAAACTGAAGGTGCCTCCAGAGCTGCAGAGGTCTGCAGAGATTAGAGATGCAGTCGTCTAAGTCTCATGTAAAAAGCCTAAATATTGGCATGTGAACCTTGAATCTGGGAAGGCTGAGCCCAGCAGAGAAAGTGAGAAAGGTGGGGAAATCAGTGCTCTGTGTGTTCAACATGCATTCGCTAACCAGCTACGTCCTCACGCTGTGCCGATTTCGAGAGAAATCAAAATAAAAATGAAGGACTCTGTGCACACTCTTCACAGCTTCACATTTGCCCGTGAGGGGCAGGAACATAAACTGGTGTCTAGCTTTCCGGTTTTACAAAGATGAGTCTGTTTTCACTCATTTCAGGATAATGAATAGCCTACTACCTAGGAGGTGGGTTGGCCAGGGCCACAAGCCCAAGGTGGCACCTCTGGCTAGAAGCATTCACTAGATATTAAGTTCCAAAGGGACCTGGTGATTGGAAATGACTAGCTTTGGGTCAAACTGGCGCTCAATCAGGGACTGAAATTCCCAGCTGGGAACTGTACTTGGACAAGGAGAAGTGGGAGGAGGCAACTCTAGATGTCTTGGGAGGCTTGAGCGGGAGTGGGAGGTGGGATGGAGAGAACAAAGCAGGCCCAGAAGAGGGTCAGTTGCAGAGAACTGGGGGTCCTGAATCACCCAAGACAGGTGCAGTCATTCCTGGGGATGAGGGGCTGTTCGGTGGGAGAAGCTGGATTCAGAGCCTGTTTCTTGGCCTCAGGTTCCTTTCCAGTAAAGTATCAACTTCCGGTAAGTATCGACTTCGGTAAGTATGCCTGAGGAGTACCAAGTAGTTCCATAGATCACACATCGAACTGAAAAAGGCAGAGTGATAACAGTCATTATTATTAATAATATGCATCATTGAAAACATTATTATAAATTATAGTGTATTAATGATGATATTAGGTAATTCAGGCTCAGAGAATCTGAGCAAAGCTGGCAAAGCTATCAGGGGTCATCCAATATAGCCTCCCTCAGTGGTTATTAGAACCCCTGTTCAATATCCATGAAAACTGTTATTAATCTTATTATAAGCAAGATCATGCATGATGGATTTCAGAATTCACCCCAGGCAGGGAGTGGCTCCCTGTACTCCGATCAGATAAAAGGCTGATGGTTAGGGCTCCGTCATCCTGGTCGGCTCTTGCAGAGCCATCATTCCCGCCTTCACGAGTAATCCAGGGCCCAGACAGAGAGCAACTCCCACAGATTGCTGTGGCCAAAACAGTGGTAGGACACTAGGTACAGAGCCAGGGGCCTGGCTGGGCAAATCTCGGGGCAGGAGGTGATGGGGGGCATGCATGCTGTTCCGTTGCCAAATCAGCCCTGGCGTCCATGACACAGAGAAGGAAGGAGGCAGGAAAGGAGCAAAAAGTACATGAGCGCCCCTGAGGCTCCTTTATGTCCTAAGATCCACAGCCCCAGTTGCAGCTCAAAGGACCTGGACTGTTCCAGACCCCACCCTTGGGCTCTCTTACTCGCTGGTTCCCCAGTAGGAGCTCTGTTCTCATCCTTTGCCCTTATTTCTGGTTCCGGCCTATCAGCCAAAATCTAACAACGAGGGCTCTGGGATAACACAAATGCTGCCACCAAGCAACCTCGCACTGGAAGAACCCTTTGTTCACTGGGTTAACAGACATTTTCCCTCCTAGGATGTAAATGCTCAGATACCAGGTAAATCACCCAGTGAGAGGCTGAGAGTGGGCCAGAGGGTCTCCACTTGAGTTAGGAGTGGGCACTTCCCAAGGGGCAGTAGGATGACCCAGGGAAGCCCACTGACCACCCCTCGCTTTCTTTCCTCTAGCACAAATACCAGCCACCTGATTGAGATGGGATGATTAAAATTGGTTCCCAGTTTGGTCTTTACTTGTGAATCACCACATTAATCCCAACCGGAATGTAGAAGAAATGTTAGAGAAGTATTTCAACCAGCTGGAGATCAGAGGGGGTTAGTTGAAGGGTGCATGGCTGGGCAGGCCCCTTACATAGAGCTAACACTTCCCATTTGCTTCAGGGAGAGTCAGGGTGTGGTAGAACATGTTGCTAAGGACAGAGGACCCACACACGTAAAGGGTTTGGCTTCCACATTGAAGGTCAACAGAGCTGATTAGGGGTCACTCCAGGGTCTGGGAGGAAGTGGGGAGGACCTCACCAGGAATTCCATAAAGGGACCCGATTCTTCCTTGATCTTTACACTTTTAAGAGTTCTGATGAGATTCTACCTTCTGAGGAATCCTACAAACAGCTTTAGGTCAGTTCAGCCTTGACCTGTTGGGGAAGCAGAGGCTGGAACTTTTCTCAGGACTTTTTGCTTAATCCCTTGGCCTTTCCATCTTCCCTGAGGTTTATGTAAAATGGGGGTCTGTGCAAGGCATGAGAAGACCAGATGCTCTCATGCAAGCCCTCTAGCTTTAGCTTTGGGTAAGAGGCCAGCTGGAGGGGGCTCAAACAAGAATATCTAACTTGAGGGGTGGCCGGCTGAGTTTCCTTCTCTATATCCAGACTTGTCTGCAGAATGGTAGGGGAGAAACACAACAGGAGACATTTGAGATAAACCGAGTCAGCTGCAAATATAGAGGGATTGTACAGCATCTCACTCTTCCAAATAAATTCTTTTCACATGCATCTATCATCCCTTCCATTCCTTGCCTAAAATTCCAATTTATGCATTACTGATTTCCCAGTTTACAGGTTTTCCAAACTGAGGGTGAAAGTTTTTCCCCCAAGTTCTTACAGAGCTTACAGAACACAAGTGGATCTCAAACTTTAAACCTTCTGACCTCAGAACTGGAGCTCACTTCATACCACACCCATATATCACCATGAACAAAAATGAGGTTTCGTCAGCCCTCTAGGGCTAGGCAGGCTAGGACAAGGGTCAGGCATTATCATCTACTGTGACCTAAGCAATAAAAAAGGTGGGGGGCGAGTGAGAGGGGTCTAGGCAAGAATGATAGGGAAGGGGCGAGGGGCAGAATCAAAAGAACAATTGGGAGGACACAACAGTGCAGGTCCAGGGGGCGGGTCCAGCCCATCCACGACCCACGTGTGGAAGAGGGCAAAGGAGCAGAAACCCACCAGGGTAGGGTCCCAGCTGGAGTATCTTTGTAGGCCCCCTACCTAGGGAAGCCCTGAGGCAGGAAGGGCCTACCCGGCAGCTGAGACCCTTTTCAGGATTCAAGTATTTTTCCTGTATGCTTTCAGGTTCTTCTTCCTCCCTGAGGGAAGGCAGACTCCCGACCCCAGGTAGGAAAAGAGGTGCTGTGGGAAACCCTGGCTGTGTCTACATCGACATTTCAAGGTCTAGTGGAAGAAGACCAGGGGCGGGGGTGTTTTCTCCTCAAATACTGGAGGCTCAGGGCATAGCTCACCCATCAAATCCATTTGTCTCTTCCCAGAATGGTTGGACACTGAATGGGTGGAAAATGATTGAGAGGGGACTAAGCTGCTATACGCAGTCTCTTTGAGAAGAGGGCTATTGCACAGAATGGTGGAAGTCTTTCAGAAAGTTTTGGGAATCTGGATTGACCTCGAGCCAGCTAGGGGAAGGAGGAGTCAGAACTCCCCTCCTTTAGTTGCGAAGCACCATAAATAGGAAAGTTCTTCGCAGAACCCAAAGGACCATCCATGAAGGGAAGAGGGAACTTGTGTTATTTAAATGAAGAGTGTGGTCAGCATATGATAGAGTCAGTCCTTATAAACCTTACCCATCCACGATTTAGGAGTTACAGCATCCACTGACAAAATCTGTCATCCACTAAGACACAGAGAGGTTAAATAATTTGCAGAAGTTTATATAACTCATTAGAGGAAGGGCTGGGTAATCACTCAGTAACTGGAGTTGCTCCAAAGTTACCTAAGGAACAGCAAAGGACATTAGAATTTCAGCTAATTTTCTGGAAAGAATCAGAACATGTGAGCAATAAGGATTAAACGAGTGAATGTAACATTTAAAAATGGAATGCCTGGGGAAATGTATTGAGCAGAGTGACTTCTCTGTGTCCGTCCCAGTGCCTCGCGGTAAGCAAAGGCTGCTCCTAAGGTCCTTAAACTTTGTCCCCACAAACTGGGCATTAAATAATTCCCGGGTTCCTGTTTGCTACTTTTTGTTTTTGTCTTCTAAAGTGTGGGGGTTGGAGAGAGTGGAGGAGTAAGACGGCAGGCCTAAGGAGGCAAGTGAAGTGCGTACCCTTTCATTAAAGGGAGTTGAGTCTTTTTCCTCGTTTCAGAATCAGCAGTAAAATGACCAAGGTATCTACTGCCAAAGATTCTTGTTTGCAAATTTTGGAGCTCTACATAGTTACACAGTAACCATTAGGATTTGAGAAGTCACCAATTCATGATAGTTAATGCAGTGGATCAATGACAACACTGTTATGAAATTATGGGACATTAATGATAATTATATATTAGGCCCAGAGACTCAGGACTGGAAAGATCAAAGGTCTTCAAATAAGCCCTTCTCCGCTTATAAATATCCCTGCCAGGTGGTGCTATTACTAACGGTTCCATACTTTTAATTTGTTAAGTCCTCCAAGGAAAAGAACACAAGCGCTCATGCCCTGCATTCCACTGAGCTCAGAGCCCAAATCATCAGTGATGATTTGGAGTCTAGGATTGTACAGACTCAACCATTCGTGTTCCTAAAAAGACCCAGAGCCATTACAGAAGACAACTCCCAGAATATTCTGGGGTCACCACTGGGGTAGAAAAACACAGAACCAGGGCCCCAGCTGGGGAGTCTTAGGGGTG
>PVJD01013070.1:0-36155 GCA_004026545.1 Mormoops blainvillei | reverse complement strand
GCTACAATGCTGGGAAGGATATTTACTATGAATAGGCTTATACCTAGCTGAAAACAGGGAATCCTGGTAGAAAGGGAAAAACACATAGTGGAGGAAGAGCAGTTCCTGCCGTACCATCTAAGAATACACCCTCTAGTGTGCATGGAGCACCAGCCAAGAGTTGTTAGGAAGCCCATATCTAAGGACAAAATGTTTATCTATTGCCTCCTCCCTCCCTCCCTCCCTCTCACCCAGATACCTTCTTGCTTCTATCACAAGTGTGAAGCAGACAGGTCAGAGATAAGTGGGTCTTTCTAAGACATTGTGTTGATGCCAGGAGCTTCTGTTACCACTGAGCTCAGAGAGACTTTGAACGTTTTTAAGCCCAGAAACAGGACCTGGGCACCGAGTCCCTGCTATTGTTTATTTTGAAAAGGGGCAGGATTTCTCCTTTCCCCCAGCTCTGCTGAGTTTGGGGGCAAGCAACTGGGGTCAGATCATCCAAGGAAATTCTCCTCAGGACAGACCGCGAGGGCCCAAAGCCCCTGTCCTACTGACTGCGCATTCGCTTGCGTGACGGATCCCTGCGCGGCTCTCTGCAGAGGCCGGGCTGGCCGCCCTCCCCGCATTCGAAGGGGCCCTGGTTACCAGATTCAAGAGGGCAAGACAAGCCCTCGGGTGACTCTTAGTCTTTTTCCCAGGAGTGGCGAAGGGTTTGCCCTGAGTCACCTCCATCCTCTTGGTGAACAATAACTGTATTGTTCTGAGATGTCCTGCTGGCTTAAAGGATGTAAATGTGACCGCAGAGGAGAGTTTTGAATATCTTTTAGGAACTGAGTCAGTAAGCAAATATGATATATTGTGTTAAAGTAAGAGGAATACCAGGGTGAGATAAATAGCTGGAGTTTATTGTTCTAAAGGTTATTTCTTAGTAAAAGAAACAAGACTACAATTAAAAATAATGTTATGACTAATAATGTGTTACTATAATGGCTTTCGAATATGGACCATTTGAGGGCTTGATATTTAAGTTACTGCCTATCTTAAGGTCGTGGTGTCAAGGACAAAGGCAGGTTTTGTTTTCTACAATATTATTCTGTTCTTATGTATAACATATTAATCAATAGTCTACATGAATATGAGCATCCTAATAATCGACATGTCTAATCATATCTGTATTTCTGGAAAAGCTACGCTTTCATAAACTGTTATTAGATAAATGTATAGCTGCCTACAGCTTACAGCTTTTATTGAGGTGTGATTTACATACAGGTCTTAAGTGTGCAGTTCAAGTTTTAACAAATGTGTATACCCATTAACCCACTTCCTACCAAGAGATAGAACATTCCCGACACCGTATAAAGTCCTTTCATGCCCCATTTCTAATCAGTCTTCATGTTCATCCCCTCCTGACCTCACAGCTGCTGACAGGAGTCTTATCGCTCTTAGATCTGTTTTATTATTTCTAAAACGTTAAGTAAATGGAATTGTAAAGTATGTGCCCTTTCGCAGCTGTCTTTTCTCACTCAACATTTTTAAGATGAATTCGCGTTGCTGCATGTATGTGCAGTTCATTCCTGGTTGCTGCTGAGTAGAGTTTCGTTGTATAAATAAACTACAGTTTCATTACCCATTCTCCTGTCGATGGGCATGTGGATTGTGTCCAGTTTGGAGAAATAATGCTTCTTATAATGGTTATAATAACTGAAAAGTTTATAACTTATGAATAAAGAAATGGACAGGTATGTGCGTGTGTGGGCCTGACTGAACACAGGCATGTGCCCATCCTAGAGAGACAGTCAGCAGAGCTCAGAGGCAGCAAACATACGATTGCAACCTTGCTTTGGATGGATACAGGGGTGAGGGAGGAATTTGTAGAAATTCATAGGATAACACAAAAAATTACCAATTTATGCAACTTTAAAAAAGTTGTTACCTACCAATTGCAACTAAATGAAAAAATAGGCTGGATATGAAAATGCATGTTTATAATTTAGAGATCAGTGACTTCTTATGGGCTGTTAATTCCTTCATTTTTCAGAGGAGAAAGTTCTTGGACCCTCTGTTCCCTTATGCAGAAAACAGAGGCACTAATTCCCACCTAGCCCACCTCACAGGGTTGTTGTGAGAAGCCCCGGAGAGAATGCACAAAAAGCATCTGTCAGCGTGAAGTTCCCTTTGTAAGTGCAAGGCTGTGGTGCTGTCTATGACAA
Organism: Mormoops blainvillei; assembly: GCA_004026545.1. Taxonomy (NCBI): domain Eukaryota; kingdom Metazoa; phylum Chordata; class Mammalia; order Chiroptera; family Mormoopidae; genus Mormoops; species Mormoops blainvillei. The sequence goes on along the minus strand of PVJD01013070.1, from coordinate 33,963 downwards.
ATCACAGTTTCCCCTTGAGAGATGACAGGGGACCATTTTCCAGCTGTCCTGCACTTTTTATTTATGAACTCCCTTGTCTCCCTAAGAAAAATAAGTATTAGTACTGTTGTTATCATTCCCATTTTGCAGATGGACAACTTGAGGCTCAGAAAGATTTACCTTCCAGAGGCCACAGAGATGTAAATAGGATAACTGGGCTTTGAACCTCAATGGAAGTGTCTGGAATCTGAGCTGTTACTATTGTGTCATCTACCTTTCTGACAAGATGTCATTATACCTCCTTCTACTTCCCAGTAACTGTCTTTCTCCACAGCTTATATTTCCTTGTGGGAGGGTTGCTGTAATCAAATTCTTTGGCATTTTATCTACTAGATGTAACTGAGGGAAGCTGAAAGTCTATCTAAAATATTAATGATTTCCCATTTTGGTCTTCCTGAAGGCTTGCAGTGAGATTGCTGGGTCAGCCATATTCTTAGGGCAAACTCTGTATGTAGGAGAGCATCGGAGCCACTCCCCTGACAGGACAGATTCAGGGAGCGCATACACGCAGCTCCACCCAAGGACACACAGTGTGGCATCCAGCAGAGAGGTGGGAAATGCCCTGTGGCATTGAATACTAAGTACAGGGCAACCTCATATCCAAGGCCATTTGGTCATTTACTTGAATGTCTCTGTCCTTACCACCTGAGTGGGTTGGCCTCACTTTTTCTAGACTTTTCCAGCCCCTCAGCTTTCACCCCCTTCTGTGTGAGAGGCTGTGGATAAGTGAGTTGGAGAGGCACCTTGCATGGCTGGATGGGGGCAGGTGGGGATGGACAGAGCAGAATTTCTTTTTCTTTTCCATTTTAAAATGACAGAGAACCACTGATCCATACCTATAAGTTGACCTGACAGTAAAGCATGGTTTTTAAGCAAAATAATCATTGTTGTCTAAAATTATAAGTCCCTAACACAGAAGTTTCAGAGCATGAGCTGTGGAAATCTCTAAAGTTAGGTGAAGTTTAACTCAGCAACTCCTGAAACTACTGATTATTCAACTCAAGAACCAACTGAGAAAACCACCTGCTCTCCACAGCACAATTAGAAGCAGGACTCACGGACCCGAAGACCACATCAGCAGGGATTGGATGGCTCTATCTACAGCACTGACTAAAACAGGCAGAAAATTATCAGATATACCCAAGTGAAACCAATGCAAACAAGACCCTCCTATGATTTACGGCCATTTGGAGAGCGCAACCAAAACCAAAGAACACATCTGGACCTGCTTACTGTTGGCAAATGAGGTAGATTAACCTGGGGAGCCCCCCCACCTCTCCCAGCTGGCATAGTCACAGTTCTAGAAGACCCCTAAGAGAGCTTGGGCTTCCAATGATCAAGGACTGAAATGCCCCCAAACCTGCAATTGATGTTCACTTCTGAGCTGTCCCAGGTGTTCTCCTGGTGGCATGGCAGGGTGTGAAGTACGATTCAGGGTGATTTCAGAAGCCCTTAGGGAGCATCTAACCCTAACCCTCAGAGGGCAGAAGGTGAGCTCAAATTTGCAAACGTAATTCATTTCACTGACTCTTAAAGATTGCCAGTGTTTTTTTACTCCTACAGCAAAGAACCAAGTCATTTGAAAAAATGGAGATAAGAATACACTCTGAGACTTGCTATTTTTTTCTTTTTTTTTTTCCAAAAGATTCGAAGAGAGAATGGGATTTATGTTAACTTATTTTAAGGCATTGTGTGCAGCTAAGGTTAATCTGTGAGCCAAGACAATCACATGCTGAAAAAAGTTAGTCAGGCATTACATGGTCTTTCTTTTCTGCTGTACATTTGCACATGAGTTCAGTTTAAGTTTGTTATATATTTTTATTATAAAATTTAATTACATTCTTTCCTTTCTTCAGGAGCTGAACTGTTCCAAATGTGATTCAAAGAATTCATTCTTACCATTGCCAAAAAACCTCCATTTCGTTCAGATGAATCAGTCCCTCTAATTAGCAGGGAATAATCTGGAACTAATTAATGAAAAGATCCGAGTTGTCATCAAAACGCTTTGGGCGACGTGTTAAGTGAGGAGGCTGGGTGACAAAATCATTTTACAGTCCAGTGATTTCAGAAAGGGGAAGGAGTGCAGAATCAATGGGAAAGCGCAAGTCCTGGGATCCAAAGCAGGAAATTTTCTATTTGTTAACTACATATCCTGGGGAAAATAAGTCGGAGTCTGGGGGCCTCCCGTTCCTCGCCAGTGAAGTGATGGTGACCTGCAATGCCTACTTCCTGGGCTGGTTCCTGGGGCCAAATGGAACTGAGAAGTCAAATTGTTTTGTAAATGCCAAAAGACCATTCAATTGCAAACTACTACAATTATTCAGTAGCAGCTGGGTTGTTTGGGGGCAACAACAGAAGTCCCTGTATTTTGTATTCAGCCCTCAGACCAGGTAATGCTGCTGAGGGGACCCCTCATTCTTCCTAGCAGATCCCAGGAAGGGCTCCGCACTGTCAGCATGGCTTTAGGCCCAGACGATCTCGCGGCATTTCCTCTTTGCTCCACAGTATCTGCCACAGTGATTCCCCTGGATCATGACAAGCAAATCAAACTCTGTCCACAAGAAACTCTTCTTGGGAAGTTACATTTGAACCTGCAAACCTACATGTTTCAGTTAAAAACTAACTTGGAAGCAAACAAAAAGTTGCCTTAAACAATTTTTTTATAATTCCAGCAGAGGGAGACAGGGCTGCATTGACTCTCCCACAAGAACTGCAATTGAATTGGAAGGTTTAAAACATGAAAAGCCTTTCTTCCTTCCTAATCAGTTGATTGTTATCATCATCTTAATATCTCTGGGTGGAGAAAATACCATTATGGTCATAAAGACCATTATGAATTCAGCTACACTCCAAAATATACTTCCAAAGTGGGTTTGCATTGATCACAGGAGACACCAGGGCATTTGGAAACAGCAGTAAAAGGCCATTTATGAATTCAGCCTCCAGATGATTGACAACTGTGGCAGGTGCCATTGGTGGCTGAGCCAGCATTCACTCTGTTTTCCTCTGTCCTGAATTAGAACCCTGGATTTGTTCAAGCTCCTGCCCGGTCTCCAGCCCAGAGGGGGATCCTGATTAGTCTAAGTCTGTGATTTTTCAACCCTTTCCATCTCATGACACTCACAAACGAATTACTAAAATTCTGCAGCACACCATAAAATATATATTTTTTTGTGGGTTTAACAAAAAAAAAAAAGTATAAATTTGATTCGTTCACACCAGATGGCTATTGTTATATTGCAGTTGTCATTTTTTACATTGACAATCTAAGGGAAAAGAGGTCAGTGTCCCTGACTACATAGTCAGGTATTACATGGTTTAAAAATTCTTGTGGCACACTGGTTGAAAATCGCTGGTCTAAGCCAATCTGAGCACATTTTTCTCTGATGGAGTTTACTGGTCAAGGGGTGGACTTAACGACCTTCCTTGGCCCAGTCGGACTGAAGGGACAGGCTTATGGTCCATGTTCCGGGAAGGGCTTTGTGCTCTCTTTTTCCCACTGGATATAAATGAGGAAACTTGCTGCTGGTAGTCATATTGCAACCACGAATAAGACAGCCAGTGGAAAAAGGACACATGAAAAACTGGCTTTTTGATGACACCACTAAATCGAACAACCCTGTAGCCTGGACTTCTTGGTTTGTGAGGTAATACATTTTTGATTAAGCCAGCTTGAGGCAAGCCTCTTTTTTCGTACATACAGTACCTATGTGCATTTACGGTTTCCCTTCAGTTTCCCAAGGCCACTCATGGTCTTATTATGCAGAAATAGTGGCTGAGAATCACTACTTTTGACTACTTTTCACTTTAAACTATTTACTGGTTTTCCATGGGTCACCTATTGAGGATGCTGTTGCATATTATTTTTGTAATACTATTCTATTTCATTGACACAGCACTTTACAAATATTATTTATTCCTAGCCCTAGATGGATCTATAATTTAGAATATTATCTCCAAATGAGAGATTGCAGTACAGCAAGTCAAAACATGTCCAAAGCACCACAATAAACAAAGAAATAAGTAAATAAAATAAAGTTCCAAGGCTCTCGGATGTCCATGACCTTGCTGAAAACACCTTGTACTCCATAAGCCCTCCTTTCATTTCTAGTTCTAGCCTGGTAGAGGGAAAAATTCAAGTCATCTAAAAGAGGAAGCCATGGTTGTTTTTTTTTTTAATAAAAGAAAGTTTATTTAGAAAGTCACAGAGGTAGAAGTGAGTGGTAGAAAAATGGGCTCAGGAAATAAGTTACAGAGGCAAGAGAAGGGGCCCTTGGAGCTTCGCAGAGAGGAAGGTAAAGGTAAACCCTCTGGGGCTGGCGAGGAGCGGGTAGGACAGGAACAGGTGTGCTCCCTGCAGAGATAGAGCCTCAAACCATGGTTTAAAAAAAAAAAAGAAATTTTTAGCGTTGACTTCTTTCATTTGCTTTTTCAAGGGTGAGGGATTATATATGGTTTTTTTTCTTACTGACTTCATTTCTAGTTCATGTTTGTAAACTCTAAGTAATTTAAATTAAAAGCCATGTTTATTTTAATTTTTTAATCCTCACCCAAGGATATATATGTTTTGTTTTTGGTGTGTTTTTTTTTGTTGTTTTTTTGTTTTTGTTTTTATCTGAGAGAGAAAGAGAGAGGGAGAGAGAAACATCGACATGAGAGAGAGAAACATGGATCGGTTGCCTCCTGCACACATCCTGGCCAGGAATTGAACCTGCAACCTTCATATGTACCCTGACTGGGAATCGAACCTGCAACCTTTTGGTGTACAGGATGATGTTCCAACCAACTGAGCCACCTGGCCAGGGTAAAAACCACGTTGTAAAAACCACATGTGGTTTCTGGTGAAAAGAGCTTGCAAAGTGGATATAAGTGTTGCCTCACAGGAAGAAGACCATGGTGCCCAACTTTCCAAGGATTTTGGCCATGTATTTGAGGGATCGTTCAGAGAATCACCAGATAATTCATCTAAGCATTCATGAAACATTTATGATTTGACCATAACTATGAAAATAAGGAATTAAAAAAGAATTTAACTTTTCAACCAACAGTGTACAAGTCTTGGGCTGGATGCTGTTGTGATAAAAAGGTGAATAAGATGCGGTGATGACATTTTATTGTCCTTTGAGAAAAGACTAGCACAGTACATGTGAAATAAATAGCCAACCAGGTTAGCAGCAGGTGATCAAAGGATGAAGTTGTGTGGTACAGAGTTAGCACTCTCAGTACAGCAGAGAAAGACTGCTCAAGGTGAGCTGCTGTGGTCAGGAGAGGTTAATTTATGGAGGAGGTGAGCTACACAGGATGGTTTGGATCTGGATGAACTTTCATAGTAAGAGAATTGGGGCAATTATGGCATTGTGTTTAAAAAAATAAATCGATGCTATTTAAAAATATTTTTATTTTAAAAAATTGTTGTTAAATTTTTCCTAAAATGTATTAATACATGAGCATCTGACATCATTTCCTATATTTTGGACTACTTCAATATTAAACTTAGAAAAAAATTAAATGTATTTATATATTTTTCCTTAGGAAATTAAAGCATTGGGCATTTAATAGATCCATTTATTCATTCGCTAAATATTTTTTATTGAGCATCTACTGTGAGTCAGCTAAGGTTCTAAGTGATGAGCAAAACAGATGCGACTCACCGATTATTAAAATCAGTTGGGGAGACCAACAATAAACAAGTGTTAATAGTTAGAAATGCTTTGAAAGAAAAGAACAGATTCAAAACCTGCTTAAGAAGGATGGTCAGGGAGAGCTTCTTTGAAAAGGCAATGTTAGCTGAGACTTAAAAAATTAGAGAAGCCAGCTCTGGAAAGTGGGGAGCAAAGCTTCAGGTAGTCTCCCAGGCTGAGTTTGGGGTGCTCATGGGAATCAGGCAGGGTTCTCCCAGAATAGAATCAGTGGGATACAGATCTTATCTGTCTGTTTATCTGTCTGTCTATCTATCTATCATCATCTATCTATCTACTATTACCTATTAATCTATCTGCTACTTTATTTCAAGGAATTGGATCACATGATTGTGGGAGCTGGCAGGACGCTATGTAGGGGAGGACGCTATGTAGGGGAGGACGCTAGGAGGTAGCTCTTGGATAGGAGCTGATGCTGTAGTCTTAAGGCAGAATTTTTTCTTCTACGAAACCTGTTTTGCTCTTAAGGCCTTTAATTGATTGGATGAGGTCCACCCATATTATTGAAGGTAATGTCCTTTACATAAAGTCAGCTGATTGTAGAAGTGAACCTTATCTACAAAATACTTTCCCAGCAGTACCTAAATCAGTGTTTGATTAAATAACTGGGTACTATGGCCTTACCAAACGACACAAATCTGACCATAATGGCAGGAAACGATCACATCCAACACGGTGTCTAGAACACAATGAGACGGGAGAAGGAAACCAGATAAAGTAGAGGAGCGAGGCAGAGGTCTCAGGCTAGGACAGAGACCTTAGCTTTATTCGGATTCATTGGGGAACTACAGAACTGTGTTAGCGGGAGTGATATGTTTATTCACTTTATAGCCGAAAATTTGTATTTCATTCTGCTTTTTCATACACACCGACAATCAGCAGGATCCAAATTTTAAAAGTAAATCACTCTGCCCTGGAAAGGTGGCTAGCTTAGTTGGAGCACTATTGTGTACACCAAAAAACAAGAAAAAAGTTGTAGGGTCAAGTCACATACCTAAGGTTGCAAGTTCGATCCCTGGTTGGGGCCTGTACAGGAGGCAGCTAATCCAAGGTTCTCCCTAATACTGAATTTCTCTCTCTCTCTCTGCCGCTCCCCCTTTCTCTCTCTTAAAATCAACATTAAATGAAAACAAAATAAATCGCTCTGGTTACTCCCTGGACATGGGGAGTGTATCAATCAGGGTTCAGTTGAGAGGCAGAAACCACACGGATAATATGAACAGGGAATATTTAATGTGAGGAGTTTTTAACTAGGTACAAGGTGGTTAACTGTTAAAAAGACTAGAAGACTCTAAGTCTAAGGAATGTACGCAGGTCGCGGAGACCGGCCTCCAGGGAGAGGGAAAGGTAAGCAAGGAAGGAACTTAGAAACACAGAGGAGGTCCTGGAAGGCCCGAGGTTCAGACTCTGATGAGAAGGTGTTGCAGCTGCAGGCACAAGCCGCCTGACAGCGGGAGGGAGGAGAAACTTGCTGCAGGCTCCTCACTGGAGCCATGAGAGCCTCAGTGGCTTGGGGAACGCGGCAGGGGGCAGCTGCACACTGCACCCCTTGCTGTCACCCTAAAAAACAAAAAAAGAGAAGAAAATTCTTCTCTCCCTCTTGTAGCCTTGCGAAGTCTGTCCAGCGCCCTATTTTGACAGAACCTAGCATCATGCTGGTTAGCAAAGGAGAATTATGGTTTGCAGAGTCCATCTCTAGTATCACAAAGCAGGGCAAAGAAAGGTGAACTTGAAGCCGAGAGGCAATAACTTGTTAACTGGCAGGAAGACAAGGGCAGAAACAGGATGGGGTAGAAAGCTACTGCAGTGGTCCAGGGGAGACAGATGGGGCCTGGATGAAGATAGTGGCAGTGCAGTTGGAGAAGGGGGCTCATTCACTGGACATAGCTGCTTAAAAAATGCTAGTTTGTCTCTGAACCATTCATATAAGAAGAGATTATTAAAAATAATAAAATTCTATGGTATGATTTAGATTCTTCACATTCCCAAAACAATTCCAAATAGGAAGTCTTACTGGTAGCTTTTATTAATTTATTCAGTTATGTAGTGAAAGAAATCAAGAAGACAGCAAGTGGAGAGATAGTTCATGTTCATGGATAGGAAGACTCAATATGGTTAAGATGCCCATTCTTCCCAACTTGATCTATAGATTCAGTGCTGTAGTCTTGACCCAATCAAAATCCAAGCAAGTTATTTTATGGATATTGACAAACTGATTCTAAACATTATATGGCAAGGCAAAAGACCCCGGATAGTCAACACAATATTGAAAGAGAACAAATGTGGAGGACCGACACTACCTGGCTTTAAGACTTAGTATAAAGCTACAGCAATCAAGACAGTGTAGTATTGTTGAAAAGGTAGATAAAAGACCAATAAAAAAAGAACTGAGAGCTAAGAAATAGTCTCACATAAATATAGTCAATTTTTGACAAAGGAATAAAAGCCATCCAGTGAAGACAGGATGGTCTTTTCAAGAAATGATGCTGAAGCAGTTGGACATTCACATGTAAAAACATATCTGGACACAGGCATCTAATCATGCAGCAAATATTTATGGATTTGTGCTATTCCATAAGTACACCCAACCTTTGTTCTCCAAGCTAGGTTTTTTATACCTAGTTAAATGAGCATCATTTTCAACTATGACAATCTAAGCACAGCCTTAATTGCAAAATCGATTCTCCCAACTGAAGGGGAGCAGAATATGCCACCCCCAAATATACCACTTTGGCATATTGACTATTGTGAATTAAAGCTATCTGAGAAACTGCCAGTACAAGAAGGATACTTTGACCTTCCTTAGTGCCCCTGAAAGCAGGGAATAAATATCCCATGTGAATAATACCTTCCCTGAACCAGGAGGGTAGAGGCATCTTTATCATCCTATATAGAGAATTTAGGACCCAGAAGGCTGTATAAACAAACTAGTCACTTCTTCATAATTTCCTACCCCAAGCTCAAATCTCCCCATCTTGCCAATTCTTCACAAATTTATTGTTTTGTTTTGTTTTTGGTTTTGGTTTTGGTTTTGGTTTTTGCCTAAAAGGTATAAAAACTTCCTACTTTGGTCTTTTCTTTGAGTCTCATCTTTTTATGGGGATCCTGTATATATGAAACTAAATTTGTTTTTCTGCTGTTAATATGTCTGATGTCAAGTTAATTATTAAACCAACCAAAGAACCTATAAGGGAAGAAGGAAATTTTCCCCACCCCCACACGGGGGTCTGTCAGACAGATTGATTACCTACCTAGGGATCCAGCAAGTCCTAGAGAGTCCTGATTGCCTGGTTTAAGATCCTGTTTCTGGGAGAGCCAAAACCTATTAAGTCTTGGTTTGGTGAAGGGGGGTTTTTGTGTCAGTACCTCCATTCTGGCCCAGTTGTCTTGTTTTTAACAATAGATAACACAGACCTAATGACTATTATTAACTTATGACTGGTATTTTTCAAATGTAAAGTCTGATTAAGTTCATAATAGGAATAATAAAACTGACAAAAAAAATTAGTTCTTTCTGTGCAAAACGGAAAAAAGCCTCTTCCTCTTTAACCCTCCCAACATCAGACATTTATAGACAACCTGCCCAGGTGGGGAGCCCTGAGGTTCCACAGATTTAGCCATAGGAAGGAGTGGGGGTGGGGAGCTGTCCAAATCCAGCCCTCAGCTAAAGCAAATGATAACGGCTGGAAGCTTAAAATAGATGCAAAAAGGAGCACATTAATGTGGTATACGAGACAGGTCAGCACCTCTGACATTTCTCATTTTGGAAATTGTTTTGGTCTATTTTTACTTCTTGCTTTGATTTATTAGACCAGAAAATACAGATTTTTACTAATATATTTACCACATCTGATGAGGAAGTAATTTAGACCAGTCAAAATAATTGTTTGGCAGGGACGCAGGACTTCAACTTCAGTTCAGAAAATCCCTGACATCTGACGTAGGAGGATTTATAGGTTTAGTGGAAATTGCTTTCTCCTGCTTTCCAGATTACATACCGTGGGTTGGTTTTTTCCCCCCTCATGAATAAGCATCCTTCTAATAATGAACATACCAAAAATGTCTTAAGAGAGAAAAAGACGGCCTTTTCTTTTATGCTGCTTCTTGCGAGAACTGTTTGGATTTTGAAACCTATGTTGGCTGTCCAGAATATGAAAGCTGGGGTCTTCCTTTTGTGGTGGGGATGGGTTTTGGCCACTGAAAGCAGAGCGCACCAGCGAGGAAACGAAATCCACGAGACGCCTAAGAAAGGCAGGTGAGTGGACCTTTAAGGGTGGAGGATTTGGGGGGAAGGGTGTGCAAATCAAGCTTACGATGTTGTTCTGGAATCTTTTCTAGCTTAGGGTGCCTTCTGTGATGCCTTTTTCCTTTGTTCGCCTACTGCCCTCTTTTTAGGAAGTTAGAATTATGTTTTAGTTTTAAATGATGCCAGATCAAATACATTGCTGTCATTGCATATTCTTAAGTCTCTTATGAATCTCTTATGAATCGGGGAAAAAAGAATACAGTATAATCACATTTTTAAAAAGGCAATTATTCGATATCTGCATCCTAGGTTGGAGCAAATCTGCAAATTCTCAAATAACCAATGGGGCCTCTGATTAGTGAGAATGATTCTGTTAGTTCTAATTATTTCTGCTGGATTTGTGGGTCCTTTGAAAAATCATTTACAAGAAAACAAAGCAGGTGTCTTCAAGCTATAAAGGCTAGAAGAATCATTCGATTGTTCTCTGCTAATAAACTGGCAGGCAGCGCGGACAGACCTGTCTGAAGACCAGCTGGCTTGCTCGTTGCCAACATGGTACGTGCTGCCCTGTCCGCGCCAGCTCGAGAGGAGGGAGCTTAGGTAGAGCCAGGCTGTCCCTTTCACACCCAGAGTCACTGAGGCAGTTGTGATGACGGCACTGGTAATGTAAATGCATACCTGCACATCGGCTTGCCTGGCATTTATCAATAGCGGGGACGCTTGGAGAAAACCTAATCCAACTCTCTCTCTTTACTGATGAGGAAACAGAGGCAGTAGGGCATTCTGGACTTGTGTTCTTTGTCAGCTTTAGGTCCAAATTGAGCTTCAGCTTTCTTTAACTCTGGATGTAAATATGGGTAGAGGTTGGAAACGTAAATTAATGTAAAAGGAAATCCAGATTTTGGAGTTTGGGGCTAGTGTGGGGTGGGGGCTGGGTGTCTGGCTTCGCAGAGGCCCCCTCCTGGGTTTAAGAGAGCCCTGCACTTGCGGGCTCCTGAACAGCTGGCTAAGGCTCATGACACTGTTTCAGCAATGTCACCAAACTGGGAGCCGAAACCTCCAGTGGTCACGGTGAGTCCCGGGCGCTGAGAGAGATCGCTGTGCATAAGCCACGCGCCCTGTTTCTGCCAGAGCCAGAAGCGGCTTGAGCTGACAGTGGCATCTGTGGAGCGGTGCAGCCATAGAGATTAGTTGAACCAAAAGCGCTCATGAGGAGTAAAAGCGACAACAACAACAAACCCTATTGGTTGTCGTCAAAAACTCCTCAGCCTCTCTCGTGAGCCAGAGTGGGAGCTGCAGCTTATTGGTAAATACCAATGATGAAGAGAAGTCCTGGAGAGCAAAACAAATTTTCTTTAAAAAATTACTTCAAAGAACTTTCAATTTTGTGTTTATTATGAAAGACACATATGATCATTATTGAAATTTTTTTTAATGGGAAAAATGTTTTAAAAACAGACAAAAACCACCATGATCTCCAAACCCAGAAATAACCTTAACATCTTCGTAAATTTTTTTCCAGTGTTTTTTTTTCTAAGCATATTGGTTGTGTTAGAGAAGAGTGAGAGAGCAGAGGCGAGGAAGCCTGCTGCCTCCCGTGTGAGGAATAATGACGCACGAGGCAGTGGGGATGTGAATGGAGGGGCCAGGACATGCAGAGAGATTCTGAGGTGGAGATTCAACCAGGGCTGTTTGATGGACTGGTGTGGGTAGGCCCCAGGTGGCCTATTTAGGGTCTTGATGCACTTTAGAAAAAGACACCTCTATGAACAGATACACCTGCAAGCAGGGGGCTAGGGTTGGACATGCCCGACTGTCCTCCATGGCCCCGGATGAGGGTGTGAGAGGGTGGGGCTCAGGATGACATCCAGTGTTTTTTACTACATACAAGGACTTCTCTGCTTGGCTATTTGTTACATTTGCGAAGAAAGCCAGGTTGTTTCATTAGCTAGTTCTTGCTTCCTTGTCAAAATTAAGTTCTCTATCTTCTCAGAAATGAAATAATCAGCATAGTGGACTGAATTCATCAGGTGCTCTGCTATTGACTGAATGATCCTTCTGGCAGACCCCTTGCTCAAGGCAGGCCCCCACCTGCTCTATCTAATCTCTGACAGAGGTTTTCAGAAAAACATCATTCACATTCAAACTGACTGGGAACTGCAACAAAGAAACATCAAGAAGCACCGTAGGTCGGAACTCTACACTCTCTCCGAGAGGACAGAATGAAAACGGGTGTTCAAAAAATGTACACTCTCTGTTCAGTGCCAACCAAAAGTTGTCTCAAGTGTCATCTATATCATCCTAACTTGGGACATGCCCATACTTCCTTTGTAATTTTCCAGGAACACATTTAATAAATGAACTCATTTAATAAGTGAGGGGGTACCAGTTTTGTGCAAGGTCCATGCTAGCTTCTATGTGAGGGGAAAGATAAGCTTGGGCCATCCACATCTCACCCAAGTTCCAAGGCAATGGGGGTCAAATCTTCTAAGGCCAATCTGGCTTCCAGCCCTTGGATCTAGATCCTCTGGGCTTGACTCCTGGCTCCATCACTTTTACAAGTTGTCCAAGCCCTCTGTGTCTTAGTTTTCTTGTGTGTAAACTGTGGATGATGGTAAGGCCTGCCTCATAGGGTTTTTATGAGGACTAACCCAAGTTACTATATGTAATGTGAGTTAGCATGCTAACCAGAAAATATGTAGTACGTAAGCAGTGCTAGTTATTCCTATTATCGTCTGTGTATCATGCTTCAAGGTTAATAATCATACCCCTGGTTTTTTACCCTGACTGGTAAAAAGATGCTAATTACATGAAAAATATTTCATGATACATTGTAATTTGAATTTAAAAGCAAGTTACAGTATTCTCTCTCTCTCTCTCTCTCTCATGAGGATATATACAGAATGGCATGGGTTATTTCTGAGCGGTTTTTATTCTCTCCTTTATGCTTAAATCTATTTTCCAAATTTCTTTTTAACATGGGCATGTAAGCAGAAAACAAGTGATTTTAAAGTATTAAGCAACAATAATAAAAAAGACTTTAAGGATTCTATTTATGAGTCTCTTCTAGGCTAGAATCTAAGTTAAGCTTCACAAAGGCAAAGGCAGTGGCATCCCAGGAGCTGACGCTTCCCCGTTAGTCGGCGCCCAGTTCTGTTTCAGGCTGGTCAAAACCCAAATGAGAACTGGGCCAAACTTGATTTCCATTTCAACTGCCTTCTTTCGGGGCCTCCTGCCTTCCTGTTCAGGCACCCAGCTAAGGGGCTGATTCCTTCCTTTATTCAGCTGACATGTGCCGAGGGTCCTTGGGGGCCCAGCACAGTGCAAAGTGCCAAAGATGAAGAGGACTCTGCTCTCAGTGGCCTGTCGCCTCATCTTGCCCCTGTTTACCACTTTGATGGCCCATAGCCCCAGAAGCAGCTCTCCCTCCGGTCTTGGCTCTTCTTCATTCCTGCGACCCCTCTCACAGAGTCCACAGTTGTCTCTGCTCCACTTTGCTACAGATGACATAATCCTTACGCATCAGTTCCGACGCGTCCCTGTGCATCAGTCAAGTCCTGGCAGAAAACAGCCTTGCACTCAGAGGGTCTAACTAATAACTGAATAAAGGGACTACTTGCAGAGCCATGGGTAGGGTTCAGGGAACCAGCCAGGCACGCCGACGTCCTCAAGGACCATGAACAACAGGAAGCCGTGACTACTCCTGGGCTTGAAGGGGAGATAGTGCTGCTGGTGCTGATTGAAGAAAGTGGTTATTTGCAATCACAGAGCAACACAGAGATGGCACTGGAGCAGGGACGAAGGAGCACTAAACACTGTGTTCGCTCTTCTCCTATTAGCACCCATTTGGCTGAATCTATAAGCCAGAGGACAAGGGTGCCCAAGTGATACAGTCCACCTGGCAACGTGTTACTCTCTGTACTAGCAGTTTCACCGTAGATTCAAGTTAGGAATGGCATCAACTTCAAGCCTGGGCAAACCAACGGGGGAGATATTTTAGGTCAGGCCTCTTCAGATCAGTCGTTCTAAGTAATTAATCCTCCAATCCCTGCTCCCGTGGGTACTGGGGAAATGCCCATCAGAAGGCTAAAGTAATGCATTGCAGCATCATAGTTTTTTTTTCTTTTTCTTTCATATTTTGTTCTGGTTAGATTTGAAGCAAATCTGGAGGGCGAGTGGTACTTTGTTGATTTGAGTACCTAGAATGTCTTTAGCACACCTTTATTTTTAATTTTCATTATAAGCCTCAAAGACAAAGACCGGAAGTACACAAAGATGTCTACAGCAAGGCAGGCATGGCCATGGGTGCGCGCTGACTGTGCTGAAGGTGTCTTTTCCCCACACCTCAGCGGCAGGGTCCCCCACCCCTACTGAGGAAGCAGAGGATGGGGGACAAAAAGAGGGGGAGTCACAAAGGAGAAGATCAAAGGGAGCTCCTGGCTCCAGCTGGGGGAGAGAGGATGCAGAGGGCAATGTGGACTGGCTTTCTTCCTCTTGAAGTCCCCAGTTTTTTCCTCCATTCTCTCCCTGGGCCACTTCCTTCACTGTGAGCACAGTAATTTCCTTACTTTAGAAGAAAACTTCCTTGTCAGTTCCTTAATGACAATGGTTCCTTCCATTTGTGTACGACGTTAGTTTTAAAGTACTTCTAGACACACTATCTCATGTACTCCTTGCACTTCTTGTCAGGTCACAGAGCTCTATCTTCTGTCAGTTGATGTGAGTGAGTCTGAGTTTCGGGGGAAACAAGTTTCCTGAAGCACAGAGCAGGCAGCGCCTGAGTAAAGGCAGCCCCGTTTTTCTGTCTCCCAGTCACATTCTCCTCCCTCAGTGATAAAGGGCTTGTTCATAAAAGAAGATGACAGAAGACTTAAGGGAAGACTGAGCTCGTTAGAAGGGAGGAAGCTGTGTGTATTAGGGATAAAATACATCAGACCAGTGGTTCACAAAGTGCTGTCTCCTGACCTGCAGCATCGGTGACAACTGGAAACTTGTTAGAGACGCAAATTCTTGGTCCTCAGCCGAGACCTACTGAAGCAGAAACTTCCAGGGAATAGGGAGTTTGAGGAATCTAGGTCTGAGCAAGCCCTCCAGCAGATGCTGATGCAGGCCAAAGTTTGGGCACAACTGCATCCAGGGGAAAGGAAGGGTATGCATGGGTGCACCCTGGAGGGAACACACGCTGGTGTTGGCGTAAGGAGGAGCTGGGAAGTGAGCTAATTGTTCTTGTGGATTCTACAGATGGTGCTAATGGGTAAATGAAGACTGTCAAAGCTATTGCAACATTATTTGTAATAGCCAAAGACTGGAAGCAACTCGAATTTCCACCAATAGGGGACAGATCACATGAATTATGGTGGGTTCATGTAATGGAACACTATGCAGTGTAAAAAGGAATTAGAGGCTTGGGATACTTAGACGTGGAAAAATTTAAGGTATAATTAAGTGAAGAAAAAAAGAAAAAGTAGAAGAGCTTCTATACTAACTTCATGTATAAAAATAAGAAACCTTTTGCAACAACATGGAGGATAAATACTGTTTGATCTTACTTATATGTAGACTCTCAATAAAATAAACAAACTCAGATACAGAGAACAGATTGGCGGCTTCCAGAGTCCTGGAATGGGGTAAGGTGGGAACGGGTAAAGAGAGTCAAAAGGTACTAACTCCCAGTTACAAGACAGTTGAGTACTGGGGAGTATAATGTACAGCATGGTGACTGTAGCTAACAATACTGTATTGTATATATTTGGGAGCTGCTAAGAGAGAAGGTCTTAAAAGTTCTTATCATAAGGAAAATTATAACTATGTGAGGCAATGGATGCTAACTGAAGTGATTGTGGTAATAATTTTGTAATATATACATATATCAAATTATGTTATATACTTAAAACTAATACAGTGTTATGTGTCAATTATCTCTCAATACAAATAGAAAATCAGAACTAAAGGTATATATTTATGTTTACCTGTATCTACAAGAAACTCTGGACAGATAAACATGAAACCAATAAGAGAGGTGCCTGTGGATGGGGCGTTGGGATAGATGGAGTGAGAGGTGGGAGCTTAGCTTTTTACTGCATTTCCTTTTTAAAAAAATTATCAAACCTTGCAAATATATTACCTATTTGGGAAAAAGTGAAGATACATTAAAAAGGACCTACACGCAGTTCAGAAGCAGAAGCACAAGAAGCTGCCTCTCAGAGAGCCAGGATGGTTGACTTCTGACCCAAAGGCAAGTCCATCCTCCCTCCACAGGATGGGCCAACGGGGGTCAAGGGAGCCAGGCTCAGCTCACACTCACCGCCCCTCCCTTCCAGCTCAAACCCTCCCCACATGACCCAGGAGCTTTGGGATCATTTGGACTTCTTAAGAAAGCTGAGACCAAGAACTCTCATTCTTGGTTACACATTAAAATAATCTAGAAAGCTTTAAAAAACACCAATGTCCTGCCCCGGCTGGTGTGGCTCAGTGGATTGAGTGCTGGCCTGAGAACCGAAAAGGTCACCGATTCCTGGTCAGGGCACGTGCCTGGGTTGCACGCTACGTCCCCAGTTGTGGGCATGCAAGAGGCAACCTGTTAATGTATCTATTGCACTTCAGTGTTTCTCTCCCTCTCTTTCTCCCTCCCTTCTCTAAAAAAGAATAAATAAAGTCTTAAAAAAAACCCCAAAACCCAAAACACCAATGTCCAGGCCACCCAAATCAGAGCCTCTGGGGTGGGACCTGGACACTGGAGCTAGAGCTCCGTGGTCATGGCTCTAAATCACTGTCTTGGACCTTCTGGGTCAGGTCATTTATCCAGAAAGCTAGAGAATGGAAGAGAGGATATGCAGCAGCTTAAAAGAGGAATGAACATATCCCATCCAACTTGTCAAGATCAAGTCTGAATGCAAATAGTTTTTTTATTTAGCTTAATTAGAATATGTGATCAAACTGTTTCTTTCCCCCTTGGCAGCCCAATTCTGAAACGAAGCCCCGACATCACCAAATCGCCACTGACAAAGTCAGAGCAGCTCCTGCGGATAGATGACCATGATTTCAGCATGAGGCCTGGCTTTGGAGGTATGGGATGTGCACCCTTGGGGATTGTCTTCTTCCTTTGGGTTCACCAGACTGTCTGTGGGCAAAGATCAAGCCAAGGGACCACACAGCTTTGCCCTCCCTGTATCAGAACTGCCTTGGTTGTGCGTGGTGGACAAGGCACTGACCCCACAGCATCTCTGAGCATCTGGCCTGCCTGGCCCTGCCTGGGCTCTGCTGCTAAAAACTCTCAGGAGGTATCTGCTGGTTGGGGGTCAGGCTGAGCTGTCCTCAGGCCACTGCTTCTGGCAAGGACGGCTCAGGATTGGCGAAGCCAGCAGCTGGCTGCGGGAAGGGCAAGGGGAGGGAGGGCAGGACAGCTGCAGCCCAAAGCTGCCTCCTGAAAATGCTCTGAGTAACCACCTTGGACTAGATGTGGTCTCATCTGGGAGCTGGCAGGTGGAACCCTGGGTTCAGCGGGCGGAGTGTGGACTGCTGGGTTTAATTAAACGAAAATAGCTTGAGAAAGTAATCGATGCCAAAGCCCTTTGAAGCTTAGCCTGCCACTGCTGGATTTTAGCCCTCTTCGTGTCAAGTAGAGCTGTCATCCTTATGGGTTTTATTTCCTGGCAAAAAAAAATTTATTTTAGAAATCATTCGTATGCCTTTTATTTTTCCCAGTTACTTTTACCCAAAGAATAAACGTGTACAGAGGGGATCCTCTACCCAGTCTGTAACCTGTTGCTGTTGGGTTTAAACCCACCTTTCCACATGGCTGGTCCAGGTGTGCTCCGTGCCTGTCCTATGTGCCTGAAAGCAGGGAGGAAAGGGGGAGCAATCCACTCCCTCTGCAATGGTGTGGGGTTTTTATACCCTTGGTATGAATACTAAGTTTTCATGGCCTAGAAATGCCAAAAAAATTTAAAAATCTAACAGTTTCAAGGCCACCCTGGTGTCTAACATCTCCCCCGCCCCCTTTGCTACTCCATCATGTAGCGAAGATGCAGACATATGGCTTTGACAAATCATCTGAGTACGGCTTTGGTTCTGGGTGCCAATTTACCAAGCAGTGCTTTTCTCGTGGCCAGACAGAGGCATTGGTTTCCGTGATGAAAGAGGGTGCAAAATCAGGAGGAAAATATAAAAAATAAAGTGGATGACCTCGTGCTAAGGAGCAACTCCTTAGGACAGTTCTGATTCTGACCAGCTCTGACCTCAGTCTTCATCGTTCATTTAGATGAGCATGTATAACCAACCAGGAAGGTTATGTATTAGCCTCATTGTTTCAGAATCACCTGGGATGATTAAGATGAAATATATATATATATATTTTACCTTTGCTGGAATATTCCAGAGAGCCAGTCCATGATTCCATCCTTTTATCTCTGGTTAGACTTTAGCGTGGCATGTGGGAGCACCAGACTTTCAAATCTGATATAACACTGAGGCTCCAGGGGAAATGCTCCTTATACCTATATTTTTCAGAGTAAGAGTTTAAGTTAAGAGAATAAATGCTCTCGACATGCCCTGCCCACAGGCCCGGCCATCCCCGTGGGCGTGGACGTGCAGGTGGAAAGCTTGGACAGCATCTCGGAGGTCGATATGGTAAGTGCTCCTCTCTCGGGGCAAGGGGACCCACACAGGGCCTGTGCTGGGCCAGAGCTCTGCACGCCCGAATTCACTGGGTCTCACAGCTGCCCAGGCGCTGGGCATTTCCACACTCGTGGTGCAGGTGGCCCAGGGAGGTTAGGACACTTGCCAAAAACCACCCAGCTGGTATGGAACAGAGCCAGATGACAAAGTCGGTCTTCCTCCTCCAGGGCCCAGGCCCCTGGCATCGAAGGCTCTTAAACAGGAGCAGCAGGGTCCCAGGGGCCGCTGCCAGGCAGCCCGGCACACTCGCCTGCTGCGGAGCCTATCTGGCTGTGGAAACACAGAAGAAGCAGAAGTGTGTCCCTTTTCCCCTCCTTTTTAATGGGCTTAGCTTTAAAGAAAAATAGAACAGTCTGGAACTCCTTGGCTTACAGGACTTTCGAGGGCCTTATCTTAGTTTGAGTTCCCCAAGAAGCAGACTTGAGACAGCATTTTAGCATAAAAAATTTATTTGGGAGGCAATTCCAGGAAACAAGCGAAGAGAGTGGGAAGGTGAGACAGGGAAGGGAAGGAAGCAGAAAAGATATTGCCATCAAATTGTTTACCACCGGGGTATGAAATGCTGTCCCATTAAGGTACTCTGGGAGGCAGCACAGAACACACTTCAAGGTTACCCAACTGAGGGGCCAGAGAGCTGGGGCACTTACCCGCCCACCTCACACCCCAACCCTCTCTCTGGTTGAGGTCGGCTTCCAGATGCAGTAAGTCTCTGGCTTGCCCTGCCTGTGAGCCTGTGTGCCCTCAGGCAGAGGCTCACAGTGCTGGCAGCTCCGTGTCATTCCCAGCCAGGTGATGGCTCCACGGGGGTAGAGAATGTCTTGCTGACACCAATTTCTTCAGAGTGTGGGGTTCCCCTCTCTGCCCTCCACCCGCAGGACTTCACCATGACCCTCTACCTGAGGCACTATTGGAAGGACGAGAGGCTGTCCTTCCCAAGCACCAACAACCTCAGCATGACGTTTGACGGCCGGCTGGTGAAGAAGATCTGGGTCCCCGACATGTTTTTCGTGCATTCCAAGCGCTCCTTCATTCACGACACCACCACAGACAACGTCATGCTGCGGGTCCAGCCCGACGGGAAAGTGCTCTACAGCCTCAGGTAAGGTCCCTCTTGGCCCTCACTCTGGTCCTTTTTACCTGCAGTTTTGTTTTGTTTCACCTGATTCCTGGGAAGAAAGGCAAATCATTTGTTTTAACCATGAAAATCATTTTTTCCACAACAGCTATTTTGCTTTGTGGTCTTGAATAGCTAGCTTCTAACTTTTCAGGAGCTCTTAACTTTCAACATCAAGGAAAACAAACTTGTACACATGAGTAATGAATTACTCAGACTTGTAAATACACTTGGGGAAATGTCCCAAGCTGATAGTTATGATTTATGTCCTACACTGTACATTACATTTCAGTGGAAAATCTTTGCTATAATAAAAATTTTATTTTTCTAGTAAGAGTCAGAGAAATACATAATGCATGCTTTTCAAAGACTTCCCTCCTTTGACTCTCGAATTCCCATTGGCTGCATTATAAAATATTTTTACATGTAATGGTGATAGATAGACATAACGCGCTTTTAGGTTTAATCGGCTTTCTTTAGACAATCTCTTAAGTCTAGACAATCAACAAAACAGTAAATCAAGCCCTGATTTGTAGCATTTGCCTGTTTCTGTAGTGTAGATATGGCCCATCGTGGCCGATTTCAAGCTACTAACCCGATGTCACTGAATGCAGAGTTGGGAAGAAGCGGGTGCTAGCGCGCCTTTCCTGAGTATTTCCGCTGCATAAATATAGTAGATGGAGGTAGGGGCAGGAGTACAGACAATAAAATGTAGTAAAATAATTAGGAAGTAGTAAGTTTCGAATATTGATTACTTTATTTTTAGTGTAACTTATTTAAGTGTGTAAAATTTAATTTTAATAACGTTTAACAACAAACTTGCAAACATCCTGAAAACCTAGTCATCTGCTCTCACTAACAGGTGAATGTGTCTAGCTTGAGCGCATTGGGTGTGACCGCCAGAGGCGGAACGAGAGGAGACGAGAGCATGGGAAACCTGTGAGGTTGGCATCAAAGTTGTCAGTGAGCCTCCTCCTTGTGCTTAGAAACGGATGATTTGGTTTTGTATGGCAAATAAAATCATGGGTTTGTTGGTTTTAAAAGCGGGGGAGGCCCGAGTTACTGAGGATTACCACTTTGAGATTTATTTGGGGGAAAAACACAGAGTTTTGGGGATTGTCAACTCTGTCTAAATTACATACTAATATACCATCCTCCCACCTCAGCCATTCATTGATTAATTAACAGCACAATTTTTTATTAAAAGCATTCTGGGTGCCAAGGTGGCGCCCAGAGTTATGTAAATCAAAGTTCTACCAGGTCCTGTCTGAAGCTCTGCGGACACAAAATGAAATGATATGTTATTGCCCTTAGTGTGATTTCAGGGTAGTGGAGGAGATAAACATGCAACCAAACAATTGCAAGTAGAGGTAAGGACCCATGCAGTGGGGGGAGGGGCAGGGAGAGGCGGTAACAGGATGATGATTGACGTTCCTAGGCAGCAAGATACAATGATAGGTGAATTCGCAAATGAGATGCTCCATCATGCTGGTAGATTTTATTAAGGAAATGTTGAAAAACCAATTCTATGGCTCTTGAATTCCCAGTCAACTTCAAGATATAAAAAAGACAAGGATGTGGAAGAAAAGGTTTACAAGATTTTTCTTGGGAGAACGGTGGGGACGCCATGATTGGGTTTGTACTGGGACCACTCAGAGAGCTTGGTACGTGTGTGCCCACAGCTGGGACCTACTTAGTTAGAGGACAGGAGAAGAGCTGTCTAATCAGCCAAGGGGAGAACCAGGAGAGTTTCTGCTGTGGCGGGATCAGGTTGCACTCCCAGTGCTGTTGGGAATAGTTACGTGTATGTGGATTGGAGTGTGGGTGGGGGAACCAAGAGCTGGGGCGGAGAGTAGCTGCTGGAGAATGAAGGTGCCCAGCTGTGGGAAGAAAAACCCGGGAAAGAAAGTATCAGTTTTAGCCATGTAGCAGGCCTAGCGATTGTGAAGCCGCCAAGCCAGGGAACAGTCCTGCTGCTACCTCCTTCTCTCTTCTCATTTCCACCCACGCAGGGGGCGATCAGAGATGGGCAGAAACGGACTGCTCAAATGCCAACTTTGTCCTTTAGCTGGGAGGAGGAACAGAAGTCTTAGTCTGAATGAAGTTTGAAGTGTTGGTTAACACCTTGGACCAAAATTCTTTTCATTTCTGAACTGCGATGTGTTCTGTTACTTATGAGGGTTTCGACACTCTATTACGTGAGAGTAATCAGAAAAATCACAGGACCTGCCAAGTTCCCATTGGAGACGGGGAAGATTCTCCAAAGATTCAATCTAAAGGCACTTGAGGAAGCAAAACCAGACCTGGGTTAGATTACACCGCAGGGTGTGCTGGTTCATTGTGTGGGTCAACAATGGAAAAGCCTCAAGCAAGGGTGCACAGAACAAGACTGATAAACCCCCGCCAACGCAACCTGTTTATCAGAATTTCCAGGGGAAATGAATGAGATTACCTATCTGCTCATAAAACAAAATCCCTCCAGGAACACAAACATTCCACACTAAGTGGAATGGGGAAAATAATACAAATAATCGGATAATTCAGTTTCAAGAAAGCCCTTTTCCTTGAAATTTCCATTTAGATTAACTGATTTTTTTTTCTTTTTGGCCATCAATTATCTATATAATTTCTGCAACTTCTACATCACCAATTTTCTGTGATTGAAGAAAAAAATAGTATGTTCAACCCCAGCCATGTTAGTCATGTCCTGCTATAAGGTTCCCCACTGGAGGCGAGACCCTTCTTCTGTGGCCGATGATCTGTGTTTGTTTATTCTTTGATTCAGAAGGCTATTTTCCCATGTAAATTCTGGAACAAGACCATTAGATGCTTGCATGTAGGTGTAATAAGATCTTTCAGTGTTTTTCCATTACTATGGTCTCCATGGAATTATGCACGAAAAACATCTATGTCCACTAGTGGATATTATTGTTATCAATATAAAAATATCAACATTGTAAAAAAAAAAAAAAGTGCTGCAGTTGGCAACTGGCATTAATTAATATTTCTGGAGCATTGTACACAGATACTGAATATCAATATAGCCAATAAAGCAACAGAAGAAGTTGAATTTATCTTAGACAGGGGAACAATACAGGCATACCTTGGAGATACTGCATGTTCAGCTCTAGACACCGCAATAAAGCGCGTTATACTCTTTTTGCTGGTAGAGGGTCTTGCCTTCAATCTGTAAAAACACACATTTGTGAAGCACAGTCAAGCGAAGCACAATAAAATGAGGTTTGCCTGTAAATACATACTCTTATGGTTTCTTTTAAGAAACAACAGCATGTGAGTTTTTAGTTCACATTGTAATATTGAGTGAGACCACTGCTTCTTTAAAATACTTGAACATGATAGGAGGTAGCAGAGGCATTCTGTTTGCCTCACTCTGACCCTGGGGTTAAGCTCAAACACTGAAGAGAATGCCAAGGAGGGCATCACTCACTAACGACTCATCTAAATCCTGACACACTGCTTATGAATTGTAAGGAGGCAGGTATATTGGAAGGAAACAGAGGCCTTTTCTGTTCGTTTTAGCATTTTGCACTTGTATTTTGCATCCTCTGAAAACCCGAACTTTGTCTTCTTGTTTCTAGGGTTACGGTGACTGCGATGTGCAATATGGACTTTAGCCGATTTCCCTTGGACACGCAAACGTGCTCGCTTGAAATTGAAAGCTGTGAGTAGACTTGGGCCAGACATTAGCACACGGTTCCTAAGTGGTTCTGAACACCTCGGACTTTCAGTAGCCGGAACCGAGTGTGTTCCTCATCTATCACTCTGCTTTTAAAGTGGCTTTTTAGATTGAAGCTAAGCCTAAGGTAATTTTTAAAAATCAGAAACAAATTTAGGACTTAAACCTTCTGTGCTCATAATTGACCCTTTTAATGCCTGCGGCAACGGTTTTAAATTTTGTTCTGTGGAAACTAGAGGTTTTGCAGGGTTCCCCAGTGTCACTGCTTAGGGAGTGATGGAGAGGGCTCAGCAAATTTGAGTCTCCTGCCAAGTCCCTGGCTCAACACTTATACACACGCTCCACCTAGAGAGCTCTTTTTGGATCTGTTCTATTGCTGTTATGAAGAAGATTTTGCCGAAGAAAAGATTTCCTAGGAAAGTAAAACACTAGGCCCCATGGAGAGCAAGGCAGAGGCAGTGAGCATCCAGGTCTAGCCGCTCACATCTCTAGTTCTCTACGGACCTGTCCCAGCCGCCAGCCTCTGCCCAGATGCTTCCCCTGATGGTGTAGTCTGGATTCCCTAACCCCAGCTCGTGCATGCCTCCTGAACCAGCACGCGACCACTGGCACTTCCCAGCCGTCAACATGCTGTTGAGAAACCTCATTGCCCCAGTGCACCTCTGCAAGCCTGCCTGGGCTTGTGGCAGTGAATCAGGTGCCCCTTGGTTCCAATAATCTGGCCAGGAATGCAAGGATGTTGACACACAACAAAGGCCAAATGGACAGCTCTGCAGGGCACTGAATGTGGAGAGATAAAACAGCAAACCAAGGGAATGACTGCTTACTGCACAGTGGCTGTACGCTTGTTCTGTCATTTAATCCTGGCAAGATCCCTGGGAGAAAGTTCGTGTTCTCTCCATTGTACAAAGGAGGGGTGTAACTTGTCTGAGAACACAGTGTGAAGAAGGAGTAAGCTCGTTGGCTTATTTTCCCTAGCACACCCAGGCACCTCCATCCGGAATGTAGCTTCCTCCAGGTGGTTGTATAAGTCAGGTTCCACCAGAAAAGCAGGACTATAGGAGCTACGTAGTCAGAGATTGAATGCAAGGAATTGGTTTACTGGAGCCTGGGGGCTGATACGCCAAGTCCGACATCCTGTTGGTAAGGAACGGGAAGTCTGGGAGCTCTGGGCAGGATCTGACCCTGCCGTCCATAGTGGAATTTCCTTTTCCTTAGGGAACCTCAGGTGAGCTCTTAAGCCCTCTCAGTTGATTGGATCAGGCCCAGCCAGACTGCCCTGGATCATCTCCTTTACCTGAAGTGAACTGTTTGAGTACCGGGGTATTCTAGTCTAGCCCAAGGGGACATGCGAAACAGACCATCACGCAGGTTGAGGGTTAGAAATAGAATAAAAGAGAAGAATAAAATACAGCATCAGGAGGCCCTGGAAAGAACTGTTTACACATGAGCAGCCTGGATGGGCATCTCTCTGTGGTTTGATCTCTGTCCTGCCCAGGCTGAAGGTAGGTTCATTCAGCTGGAGCAGGCAGTGTGCTCACCTGAAGTGCGCAGGAGGCGGGGAGTGGTAGTGCCAGAGGGAGTGATCCTCGTGCGGGGATCCCTTTATATTGTTATCCCCGGAGTCCTACAGAAAAGGGATATTCTTCTGCTCCCTTCTCTTTATGGGCCCTTTCTTTCTAGCACGCAGCCCTTATCACCTGAGAAGACGAAGTTACTTGTCACTGGAGATGCATCACTGCACTTGGAAAGAAGAAAGGAAGGGGCTGAATCGCCCTGTTTGAGAAGGCTGAAAGTCCCATGCAATTTTGCCTTTACTTAACCATTTGTGATCTAAAAAACAGCAACTTCATTTGGTTTAACTGAATAAATGGCAGGCTGAATTGCAGGGTGAGCCCTTTAGCAGGAATTATGAGCATTTAGGCATGAGAGCTTTGTTTCGACAACTGCTGAAAGACTGGGGAGAATTAGATTTGTCCTTTTGGATTCTGTTTTGCTTCACGGAGACTTTAGTTTGTTTATTCAGATGATGGTATTGCAATCCTAACAGTTTGTGTGGTGGATCGGGGTGGGGTGGGGTGTAGCTTCCACAGAACCACACAGGCAGGCTTGTCTTCCCACGGTCACGTGCCTTGTGCCATCTCCCATCTTTTCAGACGCCTATACAGAAGATGACCTGATGCTGTATTGGAAGAAAGGCAATGACTCCTTAAAGACAGATGAACGGATCTCGCTTTCCCAGTTCCTCATTCAAGAATTCCACACCACCACTAAACTGGCCTTCTACAGCAGTACAGGTCGGCGTGGGGTGGGCTGCGGGTTGGGCAAGTGGTAGCCTGCCTGGGATGGGTCATCTTCCATTTTAGGAAAGGTGTGAACTGATTGTCAAGTGAGCAGAGCCTGTGCCACTTGAATTAGACGCCAAAGATGAGAATCCTAAATCAGGTCTAAAGGGTGGTGAGCATTGGGTGGAGGAGAGTTTTTGATGCCATCAAAGCATCAGAGGTGATAATCTGGAAAATATCGGTAAGGACTGAAACATAAGCCATGTGAGAAGGTTGATCTGAGACAATCACTCTTCCAGTTTGGCATTGGGCATCTCCCCCACTGATGTGATGACCAGGCCCCCCTTTCTCTGAGGCAAGAAACAGTCGAATTTCTGTCCTGTCGTTTTCTGTCTACCTTCTGTCTGCTTCAGCCAGGCCCTCTGGGGGTGCTCCAGTCTTAAGCAAACCTCTCTCACTGTACTGCTTGCACGGGTCCTCCTTACGACCTTCTTGTGAGCCGCCGTGCAAGAGCTACTGGTCATTTTCCTGTGGGCAATGTCGTTTTTCGAACCACAGTTCTGGTGCCTGCTGTTGCCTGAGGATGTGCTCTGTGGTCTTCCCTCTGGTGTCTGGGGTTCACCCTCTGCATCCCTTGCCTCATTCTTGACTAATCACCTTTCAGGATGATTTTGTTCAAATCCTTATGCAGTTTCTATTGCAAAACCATTGCGTGACTGACTACAGAGGGAAGTGCAACCTTTGAAGCCTTCTAATGTCAATGCTGGGCACCATTTACTTCCAACATATTATGACAACCCAGCACATCTTATCTTCTGTATACATCACCCATGAATCTTGGTTCTTTGGGGGACCCCATTCCTTTGATCATTAGCATTCTGACATTCCCTCTTCCCTTAGTTTATTTGGGCTGCTGTAACAAAATACCATAGGTTGGGTGGCTTCTGAACAACAGAAATTACTTCTCACAATTCTGGAACCTGGGGAGTCCAAGGTCAAAGTGCTTGTAGATTCGGTGTCTGATGAGAGCCCACTTCCTTCGCAGTTCATAGGCAGCCCCCTTCTCCTTGTATCCTCACATGGTGGAAGGGGCAAAGGAGCTGACTGTGCTCTCTTTTACAAGGGCACTAATCCCATTCATGAAGGCTCTACCTTCATGACCTAATCACACCTCAAAGGTCCCCCTGCCCCATAGCATCACATTGGGCATTAGGTTTCAACATATGGGTTTTTGGGGGTGGAGAGACCCAAAACACTCAGTGTACAGCACTCTATAATCACTTTTAGGAACTGTTATAATGATAGACATTGCATTATAGTTGCCCAGGATACCGAGTTTTCAAATTAATGTTGCCAAGTTCCGATTTGGTTTTTTAGTCCTTATTATCCAAGCTCACCCTGCCTTTCTTTTTCCTTCCGTTGTTCTCCCATCCCCTTCTATCCCTGCATGCCTGTGTCTCCCTGCGAAGAACCTGGGGGCCAAATCGAAGCATAGCTGGACCTGTGATGGTTCAGTCTGTTCCTAAATGCCATCTTGTGTTTAGATTGGCATTTTCACTTAAAATACATTTTCTTCCATAAAGAAATCCAAAGGGGGTTGTTTAAATCCATGCCTCTCAAACTTTAAAGTGCATATGTATCACGTGGGGAGTATTGCCAAAAGGAGATTCTCGTTTAGTAGATCCAGGGGGGACCAAGAGTCTACATTTCTAGGCTCCTGGGTGATGGTGATGCTATTTGGCCCTGTCCCATCCTGTGAGTAACAGGAGTCTTAAATGACCTTCTCAAGGGGTTACCTTTATGGATAGAACATGTGTCAATGGTTTCTTGAGATGGATTCATCCACGCGGTGTGGATATCACACAATCGTTCTGTTCCATGGCTTTTCTCATCTCCACTTTGTAAAGGTATGTTAAGGTTCCAGTGAAGTGTTTAAGGCATTTATGATTCCCTGAATAAAATTTGTTTTATGAAGGAGCTAAATAGCCATGGCATGTGCTGTCTTTTTGTCCTTGTGACCCCCAGGCTGGTACAACCGTCTGTACATTAACTTCACGTTGCGTCGTCACATCTTCTTTTTCTTGCTCCAAACTTATTTTCCGGCTACTTTGATGGTCATGCTGTCCTGGGTGTCCTTCTGGATTGACCGCAGAGCTGTGCCTGCCAGAGTCCCCTTAGGTAAGGAATATTTCAAGTGCCCATTCCAGGTATCGGAAAATACAAGGAATTTCTTCCAGGTAGAACCCTTCATTTCAAATTGGTCCTAAACCCCAGTTGGCGTTAAAACTTGGAAACACTTCAAGTTCTTTATTCACAGGTAAAGTACCATTATTAAAAATTTAGGTAGAACAACTGTTTCCAGGTCCCCCAGGTTCCCTTGTAAACATCCCATCCTTAGCCTGTTTGAGCCTCATTTTGGGGTGGGTGACCCTGGTCCGTGGGTGGTGTCTCTGCCCCCCTGCATAAGGTAATCACTTTCTGTAACAAGGTTTCTCAAAAGTGACCCAAGGAATCTTTGTGACAGGAATTTCCAATGGAAATTTTTAAAAAAGAAGAATCCTGCGTGTCATCTACAGGTGTCTCAGGATCCTGAGAGAGGACCAGAAACCTGCATTTTTAACAAGCTCACCCATTAATTCTTATGTGTACTCAAGTCTGAGAAGCCCTACTCCATGAGTGGTCCATCGATAGCTATTTGCCATCAGCTCCCTTCCTCATTTTAAATTTTGTGCCCACCCAATCACACACTACCGTTGCTGAGATGGTTCAGGGAGCGGGTGAGCCACCAGGTTTTAGTGAAACTGGATTGGAGCTGGCCCTTAAGATGACCCCAATCCTCTGTGATTTGGTGTTTGCCAAGCAAATGTTCTGAGCTTAATTTGAAATCCTGGGCAAATTTCCACTGACAGATGCCCTGTTCTTTTTAACATGTTGTTCTGTAGCTTAAACAGTTACTGTGCTAAAACATATACATATATATGTTTTTACACACACATATATATAAATATATATATATATATTTACACACACACACACACACGCACACATTCTAATTTTAAATACCTGTCCCTAATAAATGAGGTTACCGTCATGATCCTTGAGAAAATGGACATTGCCGAACTGGCAGGCGGGTCCAGCTTCGGGTGGCTGCCAGAGGCGCCCTAACAGTTGATGATACTGACCCGGAACTGCACAGCTAGATGACAGCCACAAGGACACAAATAATAACATAAACCTTGTGTACTTTTCCCCTTTTTTTAGAGAAGTAGTTACAAGGAACATATATACCTGCTCATATATGTAATCTTTGTTTTAACAATTGAATGGAAATAAATGTCTTGCTGCCAAAATGTCCGGGGCTCTCAGCAAAAGGAGAAGCAGATACAGGCGCTGTGACGAACACGCAGGTATACGAAGGGGGCAGGGCTGGTCTCGAAGGGCGGAGGGACAGGAGAGGCTTCATGAAATCTAAATCTTGAAGGAGGCATCGGTGTTGGCTAGATCGGGGGGCAAGGATGGAGACACTGCAGGCCAAAGGAGTAGGCGCGACAAAGAAGAGAGGCATGAAGCCTTCCGGCGTGCTCGGTGAAAGACGGCAGGTGCTTATTTCTCACTCTCTTTGCAGGCATCACCACGGTGCTGACCATGTCCACCATCATCACGGGCGTGAACGCCTCCATGCCCCGCGTCTCCTACATCAAGGCCGTGGACATCTACCTCTGGGTCAGCTTTGTGTTCGTGTTCCTCTCGGTGCTGGAGTACGCAGCCGTCAACTACTTGACCACGGTGCAGGAGCGGAAGGAACGGAAGCTGCGGGAGAGGGTGACTTTACTATGAGCTAATGTGTCCACTCAGGGTTGCAGCCTGATCTAGCTCTGGACCTTGGGCAGGTCAGGCGTCCTCTTAAAATGGGGTAGTGACACAGCCTCCCCCACCTACTTTATGGGGTTGGCGTGGAGAGCAAACAAAACAATGTGTTGAAGCAGTGTGAAATTTACTCTGGGCCACATCTCTCATTCATTCAAACACTTACTTAGCATCTACCATATACCAGGAGCTGCTAAGCCAAGTTAACGAAGACATTGGTCCCTTTAAGCTTGGGGTTGTTCACAGTGATGAAAATAAATGACAATTCAACATAGTAGAGCAAATTATTTATGAACATAAAAGTGTAATAATAAAAGCAGCTTCCAGGGAAACACATATTCCATTCTAGGAAATTTTACTTCGTATGTGATCTCAAACATCTCCCGTCATATCCCAGATTATTTTCCCTTCCACCTGATTTTCCTTTCTTCCTCCTGTCTGAGGAAAACTCGAACCATGTGGCAGCAAACTGCTGCCACAATGCCACGCCTTTCAAATCCCCCCTCCCCCAACCCCCTTGTCTCTCAATATCTTATCTGGAAACATTTTTATCAGGGCTCCTATCAGTTTTGTGACCTCTGTAGAACAGGGCGATACTCTGATCAAGAACATTCTTCCTGGTCTCTGGTTTGACGTGAAGTTTCCTAAGAGCTAATCTGTGGACTTTAGTTAAACGAAAAACAAGACCGGCTATTTTAGAATGTTTACAATGCCACCACCATTATTTTCCCATCCCTACCCCAGCAGGGAATAAAAGGAACTAGGAAAAGGCCGCCTCTCCACCATGCAGTTTCCGAAGGGCTTCTTAGAGATGGAACTGAGCCTGCACCCTAACGTGTGTTTGCTGTGCTCACAGCTTCCCTGCACCTGCGGATTGCCTCAGCCGCCCGCTGTCATGCTAGATGGCAGCTACAGCGACGTGGCGGTGAATGACCTGGGCAACTACCTGCCAGAGAATGGCGAGCAGCCGGACAGGATGATGGTGCAGCTCACACTGGCCTCCGAGAGGAGCTCCCCGCAGAGGAGGGGTCGGAGGAGCAGCTACGTCAGCCTGAGGATCGACACCCACGCCATTGATAAGTACTCCAGGATCATTTTTCCAGCGGCATACATTTTATTCAATTTAATATACTGGTCCATTTTTTCATAGATGCCTGTAAGTCTGTACATTTCACATTCCTGTGTGTGCACTACAGAAATATCTGTATGATAAAAAGTAAGGTTATGAAAAAAAGAAATTCCCAATACGTACCCTGGTCTAGCCTTCCAAAACTACCTTGACAAGACACTTCCTGGTTTAATTTGCATTTACTAACCATCTTTTGTACACACAGCATGGTACTAGGTGCTGCAGGAATACAGGACCCATAGCAACTGATGATAGTTGTTCCTGAGTCTCCCGGAAAAATACTGTCAGGGTGGTGGGCACACTGTAGGTCAACTTCTTTTAGACCCTAGATGCTTATTCACATGAATAATTTCCTTTCATGTGAGTGTTACATTCTTTGGACTAGGTGAAATTGGGATACACCTTAGTTCATTTGTCTGAAACATACAGGCACCTAAAAATCTCCACTTTTACCAAAATTCATGCTTCAGTTTATAGCCTTGTACCTATTTTTGATGTATGTTTCTTGTTTATTTTAATAAAAGGCAATAATAATATTCCTATTTGTATTTACATCTTGCGGTTCATGAGATTTCGCCTCTGCACAAGAAAAGCTCTTTCGATTGGCGTAACTGCTTCTGATTTTGGTAGGAGCTTCCCTGGCAGGGATACTTTGAAGATAAGGACATATGCATGCATTTTGTTAGTTTTGTCATAGAGATAACTAGCTTAGAAAACTTGTGTTTAAGTCTTCCCCGTTTCATAATTACTGCCTCATATATCTCCACCTTGGAGTATGTCCTAGTTCAAAGTGAAGTTCTTCCTCAGTAATGAGATAGATATCTTTACTGAGGAACTTGGAACTTTTTTTCTGCATAAACATTTCAAGAAAACGCATAATTTGGGACTATCTGTTAACTTATTAGAATGAAAAATACTCACAAGGTTTCCGAAGAGAAAAAAAAACACACCAAAAAGCAAAAGAAATGGAAAGACATCACTGGACATCTGTATTTATACTCAGTGAGTGCCAGCATTTCCTATGAACCAGAAAACAATGCCCACTGGTGTCAGGGCATGGGATAAAGGGTAGGGGTACTGTATCATTTTAGACAAATAGTTACTTATAGTATTTACCTATAGGATCAGTCTCCACTAAACTTATCCAAACAGCATTTATTTGAAATTCACTTTAATAAAGTGAATGCTGTTCATAATAATATGATTTTCATTCTAAGTTAATTTGACTCATCACTGATACTAAATAATATTGTGGCATTTTTTCACATGCGAGGAGGGCTATACACTTAATTCCCACCTGAAAAAAAGTATTTGCACAAATCCTAATTGCAAGGCAATCTCCCATTTCCCCCAATAAAAGCTCATCAAAAGAAAGTTTTCTGACATGCAAGTAAATAAAAGGACATAGAAGAGTTCATTGTTAACTTTTAATATTAGAAATTATTTTTAAAACATTACTTTCTAATGCTTATTTTATGAAACCATTTCAATCAAACTCTTCATAGACATCTTAGCCAAGGGCTTCCTCCTCCTGACCAGAGGGGCCACTTTGAATCATCTAGCAGGTGTCCAGGGTACATCATCTGAACTTCCATCAACCTTGTTTGGGAAACTCCATTTGAACCAGCATATAAGATGCTGTATTAGTCTGCTTGAGCTGCCATAGCAAAGTACCGTAGACTGGGTGCCTCAAGCAACAGAAATTTATTTTCTCACAGTTCTAGAGGCTGGAAGTCTAAGATCAAGGTGTTGGCAGGTTTGGTTTTCCCGGAAGCTGCTCTTTTTGGCTTGTGGATGGCCACCTTCTTGCTGTGTGCATGGCCTTTTTCTCTGAGTGCGTGCATCCCTGCTCTCTCTTTCTTTTAAGAAGTAATCATATTGGATTAGACGCTCACCCTTATGGTCTCATTTCACTGAATTAACCTTAACCTCTTTAAAGGCCCCACCTCCAAATACAGTCACACGAGGGTGAAGCTTCAACATATGGACTGGGGTAGGGGGACACAATTCAGTCCAAAACAGATAATCTTGGCAATTATTCATTTGCATAACAGTTCATCTAATGCACAGGTATTCACTCTTTATACATTGGTATTGTTTTTTAAGGTGATCTTTAAAACTGATATCTTCCTTAGTGATTGTGAAGGATAAGTGACTGTCCTGACTGCTGTTGGGGGCCATGTCCCCCGCTGGGGGCGTGCAAGAGGCAACCAACTGATATCTCTCTCCCTCTCTTTCTCCCTCCCTTCCCTTCTCTCTGGAAATAAATAAATAAAATCTTTTTTAAAAAAAGGAATAAGTGATTATATTCATATTAATTTTTTTTTTGCTACCTTTTCAAGGGAATCTCTCAGGTGATCTCTACAACTAGTTAAAACTAACATTGATTGAGGTAATTTCCACGCTAATGTTTTCTCAAGGCAGCACTTTGCTGTCAAAGCTTAGCAATTAAGAGAGAGTGAAAAACCCACAGGTAAAGCACCTTCTTTTCTGATGGATAATTTTGGGGAAAACCCCACCATGTGAGTGCGCATCTACAGCACTTAATAAACTTTTGCTGGCATGACTGGCGAGTAGGAATATGTGGTTAATAATATTGCCTGGCTAATAGGCAGGTGTCCTATGGCCATATTGAATAATTTAATTTATTTTAAAAGTTAAAATACAGTGAAATACACTTGAAAATGATATCAAACAATTTATTGTCCATCTGGTAGTTTAGAAGGCACGTCAAGATTTTGCATTTTGAGGATTTCTTATCATTGTTGTGAGAAATGCGGACAGCCTATAGATGTACCGAGTGTTAGCCTGGAGAGAACTGGGGCCAGTTAGAGTGGCTTCCACTGACGGCAATATTCTCTTCTGTGTTTTATATTCTTAGCCAGTATTATTTAGTTTTTTATAATTCATATTTTATATAGAAGAGCCGTGATGCTAGATTTTAGAAAGAATAAAAAAATGGTTTGTTAGTAACAACAAAACCTCACATTTGTAAAACCCAATTTTACAAAAAAGGACTTTCTCATACACTGTTTCATTTGAACTTGAATGAGGGAACTTTAAAGGCTGAGAAAGGCTGACTGAGTGCTTGACCTGATTCTCATTCCCCTTATTGCAGATAATGAATACTGAACAAGTAAACAGTCATCACAATATATAAACTCTAATATGAGGACTTTTTTTGTCCTCATTCCCTCCCTCCCTCCCTCCC
>PVJD01013069.1:0-36141 GCA_004026545.1 Mormoops blainvillei | reverse complement strand
GAGAGAATCTTCAAAGCACCAAGAGAAAAGGAGACAGTTGCCTTCAAAGGAGTTCCCATAAGACTATCAGCTGCTTTCTCAAAAGAAACCTTACAGGCAAGAACGGGCTGGCAAGAAGTATTCAAATCCATGAAAGGCAAGGGCCTACATCATCCAAGAATACTCTATCCCGCAAAGCTATCATTTAGAAGGGAAGGGTAGATAAAGTGCTTCCCAAATAAAGTAAAGTTAAAGGAGTTCATCATCACCAAGCCCTTATTAAATGAAATATTAAAGGGACTAATCCTAGAAAAAGATGATCAAAAATATGAACAGTAAAATAACAACAAACTCACAACTATCAACAACTGAACCTAAAAACTAAAGCAAACAACTAGAACAGGAATAGAATCACAGCAATGGAGATCACCTGGAGGGTTATCAGCAGGGAGGGGAAGAGTGGATAATGGAGGAAAGGCACAGCAAATAAGAAGCATAAATCATAGGCACAAATTAGACAGGGGGAGGTTAAGAATAGTATAGGAAAGGGAAGAGCCAAAGAACTTATATGCATGACCCATGGACATGAACTAATGGGGGAAATACTGTTGGGGTAGTACAGGGTGGAGGGGAATAAAGGGGAGAAAAGTAATGGGACAACTGTAATAGCATAATCAATAAAATATATTTTTAAAAAAAGAAATTTATGAAGAAATACTCTAATTAACTATGCGAATTTGTCTTTATGATTTTTCCTCCAAAACCAAGTGGTATATGTCCCAAGTTAAAGACCAGTTTCTGCTTATTACTCCTATATATCACAAAATTTTTTATATTTCAAATAGAAGTACCTAAGTTAATTTAAAATACAAACTGACACAGAGACTTAAAACTTACTGTTTACTCTAGAGACAGTATTAATTCTAAGTTTTAAAACTTTCCTAAAGCAGAGGGGCAGTTTCATTGTTTTTCAATCATTATAAATAACAAAGAATAAAAAGAATACCACCTTGTAGGGTGTGTTCCCATTCCTTCAATATATATTTGTCTGCCTCTGCCTCTGCCTCTCCCTCTTGTGTGTGCACATGCATGACGTTTCTACCTTCCCATCTCAGTCTTGGTCACTCTACGGCCCTCTCCTTCCTGTCGATCTGTCTCTCTCACACTCAAAAACTGGCTTCCAAACACTGATAACAGAGAAATAGAGTTTTATCAGGCTGTAGAGTGTGGCAAGGTGAATTACAGTAAGTCACAAAATGAGAAAAAGAATAAAAAATTATTCAATTGGTTAAAAATAGATAAAACTAAAGCCACAAATTTTCAACTTCATTTAAAATTCCTAAATACATATACATACCATATGTAAGATTTTAATAAACTTACTAGAATCAACCTAACAGATTTATTTACAGGATTTTGAGCTAAATATATCAGGGGAAAAATTAATACGGTTTAATACAGAGGTTATGGGCAAAGTCTTTGGAATCAATCATTGCTCTGAGTTTGTGTCCCAGCTCTGCACCGACTAACTATAATCTGGGGTAGGTTACTGACTCTCACTGGCCTATTAGCTTATGTCTAATGTTGTAGGGATGATGTGTCATAATGCGTGTAAGACATTTAGCATAATGCCTAGCACGTTGTGAAGGCTCAACACATGTTACATCTAAACCATCAGATGCAGTGAACCACTTTCATTCTGTCTAGAATTTGAACTTTCCCTTCTTAAGTTTGGGAAATTCCCCACTTTATGATTTCAGACAGGCAAATAGTTCTCCACATCTTAAATTTAAGAACTTCCCCCCATCTTATGATTTCAAAAGGTCAAACACTTTTCCACATGTCCTATAGATGGGCTCTGCCAAACACAAATGCCCAGCACAGGCTAGAAATGGGCAACTAGTGAGTAGGAAAAGTAGAGACCACAAGGAACTCCCTCTCCCAGTAGTGGAATAACTGCAGCAAGGCCAAGTCCCAAGGCAGACGCGACAGCATTTAGAGTCATCCAGAGGTAGTGTCCCTGGGGCAGGCTGTGGCCTCGGACTGTCTTTAGATGGTACTGGCATCCTCATGGGAATCATTGTGCCATATTATTTGAGGCACTGTTTCTGACTGCTTAGTCCTAAATCTGGTTCTCTTACCCTTGCAACAATTTGATGAACCACTAAGCTCTACCCAATATCCTTTTAAAATACATGATATGTTTGAATTGGTTTTTACTGCCACCAAGAATTCTGACTGACACATTAGGTAGGGGTAACCTTTATTCTCACCTGCCCCACCGCAACAGGGGAAAAAGATTATTTCTAATCTCTCCAAAGAAACACAAAAGTCATGTTCATGTTCAACCAATGGATTTACCCTGTTAAGTCTTGGAAAATTTGTTTTTATAAATTTTGAATCATTTTCCTAATTTAGAGTATGAAAAAGTCTAATCAATTTTAAACTTATTTCAAAGGAACAGAGTAAAAGAGAAGAGATGACACAGGAAAACACCCATATCCATGGAGTAACTACCACTGAAGTAACAGAAATTCTTCCAACATGCCTATAACTCCCCTCTACAGCTCTCTTCCCAGCAGGAGCTTTTCACTTGAGGTTCTACAACCAAGAAATTCTCTCTGCCTCTTGAGGGTCATTTTAAGGTAAAAAAAAAAATTTAATTATTAACAAAAGGCCATAAATACTCATCTTTTGTTTTAACAATTAACTCAGTAAAGAATCCATATAACAAAACTATTCAATTTTCTGTTAAAACAGCACATAGCAAGTCACTGCCTCATGGCCATAGGTTGATTTTTCATTATGCAGAACACACTCCTCTTCCTTTGCTAGATTTCTCTACAGAGTTATTTTATTAAGTATTGCTTGTTTCCACTGCCTAGAATGTTAAAGCTCAAATCTGATAATTTTATTTATTTATTTATATTAATTTATCAATATAAATGTGATACAAAGTTTATGGGGAGGGTGAAACTGGGGTATTAGTTTTTTTCTAAATCTCAGGAGTGAATCACCATATAGAGTTGAAACTATGTTTTAATGAATAAAAGATCAATCAAAACCAAACCAAACATAGCTTTTGGGGAAAAAAAAGTGATAGTCTTTTCAGATTAAAATTTAGAGAAAAAAAATCAAGCAATGGAAATGTATACTGATGTCTAATATCCACCTAACATTAAAAATACAGTAAAAACAAATAAACAAACCTGAATTTTGGCAGAGATTATGTAGGGAAAATGTCCATAGAATTTTAGGGTTCCTGAGATGTGCACTGGAGCTATGCTATAAGACAGAAGTAGTTCAACCCTTGAGAGTCAGCAACTTACCCAAGAAGCCTATCTTCTCATTTCTAGCTGGTTGATGTCATTAAAACATCTTCAGTATGTCCTTCAAATTAAGTCAAAATAAAGTTAACTGAACACTATATGATATTAATTCCTGCATTTAAAATAACAAAAATATTGTAAACTCAAGGCAAATGATTTCAAAATCCAACTGTTAGTACTCTTTAATATAAATAAAAATCTGATTTATGTTAATTTATAAACACTGTGGACTTATCAAGGTAGATAGAATCATCCAAAAAAAGTAAAATTTTTAAGGTGTTCATAAGTTCATTTCTATGTAATTCCCAAAATGTGTTAAAAAGTAAAATCATTTTTGCTTGTATGCCATCAGCTATTTCATTAATCACCAATTATAATTTATTGGTTGTTATTCACTGCATGGCCCTTAGAACGTAACTTTTACCTAAAAACCAGCAATTTAAATTTATGCCATTTAAAAACAACAACAAAAATAATTCTGGTCATAATCTATCTGCCCTAAAAGGACATAATCCCTTATGGAAAAGTTCCTTTGCATTTGGTTACCTTATACTAAACAGAGGACCTTTCTACACAGGGGAGAAGAAGAAAAAGTTCACACAAAATCTAATCTTCTTTAAATGACGCATGGCCAAGTCAGCCTTACAAATTAGCTATACTTGCATTTTATAAGAAGCCTATAAGTAGCAGGGCTAAAAAAGGACCTAAGGCTAGCTCTGGATTGCTACCTTATTATGAAGAGTAATTTATGCTATGAAAAAACAACAGTAACAGCCAAAACATTAAAAAAAAAAAAAAGCGAATGACTCCTATCAAAATAAGGTATAAGAACAAAAAGTACATAAAACCCAAAACAGAACAGGGAAAGAATATGTGTATAAAGAGGCAAAAGAAGGTTTACAGCAAGTACAAGAACCCCAAGGCACAAGTACTGCTATTTCCCCTCTTTCAAAACTGGTCAACACGGATAATAGGTGACAGACAGCTCTATGGAGCTTGACAAAGGCATCGGAAACATCTAGAATACTATTACAAAGCAATGGGAGTTGTCAAACGAAACAAAACATTGCCATTGTTGGTTTGGACTGACTAGAGGAAAGGTACGGAG
The DNA here is from genome assembly GCA_004026545.1 of Mormoops blainvillei. Taxonomy (NCBI): domain Eukaryota; kingdom Metazoa; phylum Chordata; class Mammalia; order Chiroptera; family Mormoopidae; genus Mormoops; species Mormoops blainvillei. The sequence goes on along the minus strand of PVJD01013069.1, from coordinate 31,725 downwards.
AAAAATTGTTAAGAGGGGAGTAGGTATACGGAAAAACAGTAACAGAAGAGCCTCAAATATTTACTGAGCTATTTCTTATTCTATATTTCTAAGGTTACATATACTCTTTCATTTAATCCTAACAACAAACTTCATAACTACTTATTATGCCCATTTTATATATAGAAAAAAACTGAGGTTTACAGAATTTTAGAAAGTAAGTGGTGGAATTGAGGCTCTAACCAGAAACAAGCACTTTACCACTCCTTTCATGGAATTCAACAACTGACCTACCCTCTATCCATCTACCAATGGAAATACACCAGAACAGAGCTTTAAAAATAAAATTTTAATTCTTTAAGTAATAACATGTTTCTAATTGAAAGTCTAGAAAATATAATGAATGTACTAAAATTCACTTCTTTTTATTGCTTTTATAATTAATATTTTAATGAACACCTTGTACATATAAATCTCTGCACACATTTTTATTCCCTTTATAAAGTATTATAAATGGAATTCTGGGTCAAAGAGTTGTGAATACATTCTGCCAGAACATCTGATTTTAATATTACTGAAATGATGAAGGGATGATGGTTCCTTGAAAGGAACAACCATGCCTTATTCTCCGTTGTATCCATAACACCACGGAATATGAGCAAGTGGTCAATAACTGCTGAATGAATGAAGGTTTCTCTTCCCTCAGCACAGGGTCTGAAGGGAGAATTAAGCAGAATGAAATTTTCCCCAATAAGAAAACAACAAATCATGCCAAATATCAAGTTCATTAATGGGTTGCATAAAACCTTTTAGGAGAGAAGAGCATAAATACTGACATTGCCATTCAATATATTTCCCTATGTTTGAAAGAGTCTGGATATCTTTTATTTAAAGAATATAGTATTTTAGTAGGTATACAACAAACTGAAGGCATTATTTCTCCCAGTTTAAGTTATTGTCAAAATGCCATAATCTTTATTGTCCATGGAGCTCATTTAAGAACATTTTCATATAAAATTCAAAGAACTAAATATTTTATTTATTTTTTTGAAGATTTTCCTTATTTTTAGAGACAGAGGAAGGGAGGAAGAAATAGAGGGAGGGAAACATTCACTGGTTTCCTCTCGTACCTACCTGGACCAGGAACTTAATCTGCAATCCAGGCATGTGACCAGACCGGGAACCGAACCAGTGAGCTTTAGCTTTGCCGAACAATGCCCAACCAGCTGAGCCAACTGATGGGGGCAAAGAGCTAAATATTTTTTTAATTATATTTTATTACTTATGCTGTTACAGTTGTCCCAATTTTTCCCTCTTTGTTCCCCTCCCCCGACACCTCCACTCCCTCAAGGCAATTGCCACACTGTTGTCCACCTCCATCGGTCATGCATATATGTTGTTTTGCTGCTCTGATCCCTATGCTGCTGTATTTTATATCTCCATGCCTATCTGTAACTACCAATTTGTACTTCTTAATCCCTTCACCTTTTTACCCATCCTCTGACCCGCTCCCTTCTGACAACCACCAAAACATTCTCTGTATCTATGATTCTGTTTCTTTTCTGCTTCTTTGTTTATTGTGGTTTTTAGATTCATTTGTTGATAGATATGTATTTATTGCCATTTTATTGTTCATAGTTTTGATCTTCTTAAAGAAGACCCTTTTCATGTTTCAAATACTAGTTTGGTCATGATAAAGCCCTTTAGCTTTCTCTTGTCTGGGAAGCTCTTTATCTGTCCTTCCATTCTAAATGACAGCTTTGCAGGACAGAATAATCCTGGTTGCAGATCCTTGCTTTTCATCACTTTGAATTTCTTGCCAATCCCTTCTAGCCTGCAAAGTTTCTTTTGAGAAATCCACTCAGTCTTATAGGAGCTCCCTTAGTTGTGGTAACTAACTGCTTTTCTCTTGCTGCTCTTAAAATTCTCTCTTTATCTTTAACCTCTGGCATTTTAATTATGATGTGTCTTGGTGTGGCCCTCTTTACATCCATCTTGTTTGGGACTCTCTCCACTTCCTGGACTTACATGTCTATTATCCTTCCCAAGTTAGAGAAGCTTCTGTCATTATTATTTCAAATAGGTTTCCAATTTCTTGCTCTCTCCCCTCCTGGCACACTCATGATGCAAATGTTGGTACGCTTGAAGCTGTCCCTAGAGGCTCCTTACGTACTATCCTCATTTTCTTGGATGTTTTTTCTTCTTGCTCTTCTGTCTGGTTGTTTTTTGCTTCCTTATGTTCCAAATTGCTGATTTTATTCTCAGCTTTATGCACTCTTCTGTTGATTCCCTGTAAACTGTTCTTTTCCATTAGTGTATCCTTCGTTTCTGACTGGATCTTTTTTATGCTGTTGAGGTCCTCCCTAAGTTCCCTGAGCATCTTTATAACCACTGTTTTGAACTTTGCATCTAGATTGCTTGCCTCCATTTTGTTTAGTTCTTTTTCTGGAGTTTTGTTCTGTTCTTACACTTGGGCCATTATTTATTTGTCTGCTCATTTTGGCAGTCTCCTGTATTTGTGCCTGTGTTTTGGGCAGAGCTGCTCTGATTCTGCGTCTTGCTAGTGTGGCCTAATGTAGTAGGTGTCCTGTAGGGTCCAGTGGCACAGCCGCCCCTATTACCCGAGCTGGGTCTTCAAGGTACAGCCATCATAAAGGCTGTGTATAACCTCATCTTACAGTTGAGCCTTGAATGCTGTTGGCGCATCCAAGGTCAGCCACTGCCTGGGTACTGTCTGGGGTCACACAGCATAACCTACAACGTGATCTGCAGATCACTGCTACTTGTGCTGGGCTTCAAGGTGCACAGGAGAGGTCATGCTGTGTACCAGCTGCTGCTAGTGCTGGGCCTGGGGCAACTTAGCAAGAGGTATGGGGCTCGCTGAAGCCATGTGCAGTTTGTTTGAGAGAATTTAGGAAAATCTGAAGCACAGGGCCAAGACAAGCCATTCATATGGAATAGCCACCTGGGTGGGCCTAAAAGTTGGGTGGGGCAGGGCCTCAGGGGACCACCAGGGTGTGGTAAACAGTGTGAGCCAGGGTAACGGAGTCTCAGACATGCCCACCCGTGGGCTTGTAGCTCTGTGGGAGGGCTTAGAAAAGAAACAATGGCCTCTGTCAGCACTTCTGTCCAGGAAAAAGCTGCCCCCTAGCTCTCACCCTGATGCCTGATAATCCAGTTCCTCCCTGTACGTCTCTGATGCCTTCCAATCTGCTGCCTCGGCACTGGAGCTCAGAAGGAGAGAGTCCGTATTAGTTTGTGCATGGACCTTTTAAGTGGAACTGCCTGGGATTCCAGCAGTTTCTATCTTCCAAAGCCTCAATCCCTGCTGGTCTTTTTACAGCCAGAAGTTATGGGGACTTATCTTCCTGGCACTGGAACCCTGTGTGGGGCTGGGACCCGTTGCTCCTGAGATATCCCTCCTGATTTTTATCTGCCACACATGGGTATGGGACCAACCTGTTACACGTCTCCACCCCTCTCTACCAGTCTCAGTGTGGTTTCATTTTTAATTCCTTACTTGTAGGACTTATATTCAGCTTAATTTCTGACAGTTTTGAATGACAGTTGTTCTAGTTTAGTTATAATTTTGATATAGTTGTGTGAGGAGACAAGCTATGTTTACCTATGCTGCGATCTTGACCAGAAGTTAAATATTTTAATAATAGCTAGATGTCATTTTACTTATTTCTTCTATCAAAAATCATCATCTAGTATAATCGGATTCTAATGCTATTACAGAAGGCAATATCCCAATAAAGAAGGAAAGGAAAAACCACGAAACAACGAGCTAGTCACTGATCTTGTATTTCAGATGTATTAATTTAATCCTCACGTTACATGGCAGCTATTACTATTCTCTCTCTTTTATAGGTAAAAAAAAAAAAAAAAAAAAAACTGAAGCAAGAGAGGCTAAGAAACTTGCTAGTTTTTTGAACCCAGACACTCTGGCCCCACCCCAACTCACTACACAGAACTGACTCCCAGTAATAAGCAAAAAGCATTTACCAGTTTCTGGCACAGCTTTCAGTAGACATTGGTGATGAAGGGCCCAGAAAATTTAGTCAATCCAGATGGCTTATTCATTTAGTAAATAATTATTTATTACCTCCTGTGGACTAAAAACTATCGGAATGTTCCCCAAATGTTCAGAAACATCAGGTCTAAGAAAGAAAGATCAAAACAGATCATATAATGTAGGTATCCAGTATAGATAGAAAGACCTAATGCAATAGAAAAAAACAGAATTGTTCATGGGTATCATGGCACAGAAGGAGCAATTAATTCTGCCTAGAGCACTCAGAGACATTGCAAAGAGGAGTATACACTTCAACTGCACCTTGAATAACAAACTTTTACAGAAATTTCTAGAGAACAGTCCATCTCCCCAAATCACTTCCCATGGAAGGGCCAGGTTCTCACTGCTATGAAAACTGCTGCAGTAGCACAGAACATACCTGGAAACAGTGGCACCATCTTCGGTTTGCTAGTGGGAGAGAGAAGGGGACTACAGGGTTACAATAGGTCTCAGGATTCAAACCCCTGCCAACACAATGGGAACCAGTAGGAAAAAAGGGTGCCCATTTAGTAAACTTAATTTTATAGCCAAAATAGCTATACAACTGCCAATATTTGTTTGGCATTCTAAATGCCTAATTTAAATTAAAAAAACATATAAAAAATGATAAATGTAGGGGGAAAGCAGGTCTTCAGTTAAGCATAATTAACTCTGACTATTTCCTGATACCTCACCTTAAAAAATTAGTTGTTTTAGAAGTAGAAAATCCATAAGGATACAGAGAATGGGGAAAGACACAACAGCAAATGATAGAAGTCAGCAATACTTGGGAAGCCAGAAAGGGAGAAATGGGGCAACTAACCGAATAAGCCCAAGAAAGGGGAAACCTAAACCTGAGAGGAAGAAGGCATCGAGAAGCAAGCTGACGGAGAGCAGAAGTCGTCATGCCGGCCAAGGGCTTGGGGGAATGGGCAGTTATGGTTTAACGGATACAGAGTTTCAGTTTGGGACTATGTGGAAGTTCTGGAAACTGATGGATAGTGAGTAGTGGTTACACAACAGTGTGAATCTATTTCATGCCACTGAATTGTACACTTTAAAATGGTTACAATGGTTAATTTTATGTTATGTATATTTTACCATATTACCACAATTAAAAAAAAATAATAATAATAAAGCAGCAGCAACAGCAGCAGCAAGCTGACCCATCCTGGAGAGATTCAGGTACTAGAGGCATGATGAAGACAAAAATGCAGGATGGGTCTGGAAACCAGGTGCCTGGTTAAAAGTTCATTTTAGCGGCCTCACCCTGAAAGCCAATCTTACACACAACTCTGACAAAAGTCTAGAGATGCACCTCTGAAGAAAGTGGACCAGAGACCCTGATCTTAGGAACACACGTCACAAATAAAAGAAAGTGAGACAAAGTGCCTTACTAAAAAAACAGGAAGAATTATGTGAAAGCCTACATTCTAAACAAGATCCAGAAGGCATTGAAGAAGAAAATGGATTACCTGATCATGTCCAATAATATTGAAAAGCATTTTAGATTTGTCAGAGAAGTACAAATCAATTAATCATGAGCATAGAGTACATAAAATTTTAAACTCAAATAATTATGTAGGAAAACAATGAGCTGGACAAAAAAATACAATCACAGAGACTCGGCTGTAAAAAAATTTGCATAATAATAATTTAAATAGTAAATAAAGAATTTACCCCAAATCTGGTATCCTATAAAAGAAAGACGAGAGACAGGGAATCGTGTGTAAATGCTTGCAGGTGGTACAGAGATTAAGGCTACAAATCCTCACTTTTCTTAGAAGGAAGTCAGTAGCTTCTATCAAAAATGAAAAGCCAACAAAAAGCAGAACTGACTTAGAAAAATAAAGGCACATGTCAGAACAAAGAGCTAAAAAAAATAATTGAAGCTGAATGCCTCTAAAGACTGGAAATTGGAGGTAGGAAGAGATGGGTAACTGCTATTTTTATAAGCCTTGAAATATTATTTGACTTTAACACTAAGTATGCACAATTTTTTTTCCTTTTTTTTTTAATCCTCACCCAAGGACACTTTTTTCACTGCTTTTAGAGAGAAGAAGATGGAGAGAGAGTGAGAGAGAGAGAGAAACAAAGAAACATCGGTTGGTTGCCTCTGTAGGCTCCCCACCAGGGATGGAACCTGCAACCTAGGTATGTGCACTGACCACGAATCAAACCCACAACCTTTCAGTGTATAGAATGACACTCCAACAAACTCAGTCACACTGGCCAGGACCAAATATTTTATTTTTAAAGTAAACAAAACTTAAAGAGGTAAAGCAGATTTTGTCATGATATAAGAAAGATCTAAAATTGGCCTGACTGGTGTGGTTCAGTGGGTTGGGAGCGGTCCTGCAGACTGAAAGGTCGCTGGTTCCATTCCCGGCCAGGGCACATGCCTGGGTTGTGGGCCAGATCCCAGGTAGGGGCATGCAAGAGGCAACCAACTGATGTTTCTCTCTCATGTCGACATTTCTCTCCCTCTCTTTCTCCCCCGCTTCCCCTCTCCCTAACAATAATTAAATAAAGTCTTTTTTTTAAATGACCTAAAATTGTCTAAATTGAGAATACATCATTATTTCCAAACTATTATATTGATTACTGTCAACCAGAAGTTTCAGTAGTATTGAGGTCAATAGTACTATTTTTTTAATCCTCACCTGAGGATATGTTGTGTTTTTTTTTAACTGATTGGGGGGTGGGGTGGTAGAGAGGGAGGGAGGGAGGGGAGGAAGGAGAGAGAGACAGACAGACATCAATGAGAAACATCATCAACAGACTGCGCCCCAACCAGGGACTGAACCTGCAACCTAAGTATGTCCCCTGACTGGGAATTGAACCCACAAACTTCTGGAGTATATGACAACACTTCAACCAACTGAACTACCTGGCCACGGTCTAACTACTTTTCTTATAACACAATTCATGAACTGATATAGTATGCAATTCAAAGGAGAAATACTTTCGGCATGTAGCAATTCTAAAGCCTAACTGTTTAAAACCACTCCATAAATACAATATTTTATGAATTGCTTTCCTCCTAAGAACATGGATTTGGATGTATTTATATAAAAGCTTATATTATTTGTAACTCTTGGGTAAAATCCAAATTTTGACATTTTGAATGACTAGCATTTGTAAGCACTAGTGATGGTAGAGTTGAACTTATTACAGTCTGAATGTCAAACTATACAAATGGACAAACTGAAAGGCTACTTCAGGGAAAAAGTACTAAATACTAAATACACAAAAGAAAACAGGAAATAATCTTATCTGCAAGAACTATAGCAACTTGCAACTTTTTAAAAGTCACATTCTTGTGGGCAAAATTCACCAACTAAATATAATCTAACATACTTCTTCTACACTCAAAACCAAGAACTTCATTCCAGGAAAAAAACAAACAAACTTCAAAGTACAAGATTAAAACAACATGAGCAACTGTATCAGAATCTATTGAAATGTTTAAAAAAACACTGTTCTTTTCATATAAAAACTATGGGACTTAGGCCCTGGTAGTTCTGCTGGTTAGAGCATCATCCTGACATGCCAAGGTTGCAGTTCACCCCCTGATCAGGGCACACACAAAGGATCCACCAGTGAATGCATAATGAGTAGAACAACAACTCCATGTCTCTCTCTCTCTGTGTCTCCCCACCCCCGCAAAAAAACACAAACCAAAACCAAAACGAAACTATGAGACTTAACTTTTTCCGCAGTACCAACCAATGGACTGTGTTCATTTACAAAAGTTATTCAATTTCACATATCAACTATGTAACAAATTTACAAATAATTAAACAACTATTACAAAGGCTTAAGAGCATTAAAATCATATATGTTATTTTATATTGATCATCCACATAATGAAATGAGGAACAGAGTCAGAAATACAGCTACCAAAGAAAACCTCAAGTATTTATCACTAAGTGCCCATATGTCAGGGATGATGAAAAGGAAATGCACAGGAGACAAGTCCTGCACTCGGGGAGTCTGAAATTTAGAAGCGCAAAGACAAGGGGTAAAATGTGTGTGATGGTAGGGATGCCAAGGTAAGACATGAAAAAAAAACCCATGAACAATATAAAACTGTGAAATGACTGAGGACTAAACTATATAATATAAAGGATAATTATAAATTTAGATCAGAGGAAGTTATTAGTGGCTGAAAGAGGAAGCAAGCATTGAACTGGGTGGGCCTCCAAGAATTAGAAAAGCATTTAAAGAAATAAGGGAGAAAGATCATCAACGCCATTCTCTCCCTCTACATTTGCTGTATACTTAAATTTTTTTCATAATGAAATTTGGGGGCAAATGTATGTAAAATCAAAAAAGGAAAATAATCTGAAAGAGAACTGACCCAGAAAAGAAAAAATAAATGAAATAGTAAACAGAGTTCCCCTCAACTTCAAAAAATGAAAAACAAAGGGAACACAATGAACAACCAGATATCTTCTGTATCAATAAATGTTCACATTATTTTGATTAGCCTCATTCCACTGAGGGAGAATAAAAGAGTAAAAGCTTTAAAATCCCATTTCCACAATGAAAAGAGTGACAAAAAAAATTTTGTTTAGCAACAAAACTACATTAAAGACAGTTAAGACTTCCTGATTCCCAGTCCTATAATCTATCCACTATCTTATACACTACTTTACGCATTAAGTATTTTACACTGGACTTATTTATTATCAACCTCAATCTTCCATAAAAACCAAAACTTTAGGATGCCACAGCTACTATTTAAAACATGTCCATTTTAAAGTATGCTGCAATATGTAAGAGCCAAAAGGGTTTCATTTATTTATACCACGAAATTTTTATGACCACACTGTGTGGCCTTTCCAGAAAATTGAGATGTTACTATTCCAGTGTCCTCCAGCCAATGGATCATTCTAATGGTCAGAGAGAGGATGCTCAGGCAAATTGCAACGCTAGTCATAATTACGAGAATTCATATACAAAACTTTTCAATGTATTATCTAAATTATTTTGGTTGTATGCTAACAACTGCATAGACGGGGATTGAAATGCAAAGAAAAATACATACTTATATCTAAATGAAACACATAAAATAATCACATTCACGAATTGCACTAATAATTATGTCTTATTATTAGTCAGAAACTTATACACTTTCTCAGGAATTACAATTACTATTACCTTTAACACCTCAATTTTTCCCTTCTCTAAATTACTAAGACCTTACTAGCTTTTCCACATCTACAAATGGGCATCTATGTTTATTAGTATATGCCAAACTAGATTAACATTCACCATAAACTAAAAAACACTCATTGGTGTAGCATCTAGGAGCAATGGTCCTTTATACTCTCTCACTTCCTTCTGTTTTCCCACACCCAAAGATGTAAAAGAATCTCATGCTCTCCCATTACACCCCCACCTGAAACACCCCCTCACCCCAACAGTAGCCAAGAGCTCCTTCCCCCTTCCACAGAAATCCAATCCTGAATTAGCTGACACCATTTACATAGTATATAGAAGGATATAACTAAGTTTCCTTCCAATGTTTTTATGTGTTTATGTGTGATTGAGAGGAGCAGGGAGTTTTGAATGGAGGCACAAAAGAGCCAAAGACAACCTTCCGCCCTGGAAAGTAGCTGAGGCATAGTACAAAAAGCAATATACCTGGAGTGGAGGAGCAGAGTCTCAGTCCCATATCTGCTACTTTCTTAGTTGAGCAACCTCCTTCACCTAGTATTTCAATTTGCCATGTTCAGCCTCCAGAAGCACATCTAGGAAGCTCCTTAACTTAGCAGTCTTTGATAAGTTATGCCCTTTTTTTCCTTTTGAGTATATTTTATTGATTATGCCATTACAGCTGTCCCAATTTTTCCCCCTTTGCCCCCTCCACCCAGTACCACCCTTTCCCTCCATTTAGTTCATGTCCATGTGTCATGCATATAAGTTCTTTTGCTTCATTTCCTATACTATTCTTAACCTCTCCTATCTATTATGTAGCTATCAATTATGCCTTTTAATCCCTGCACCTCTTCCTCCATTCCCCTCCTTCCCCCTCCCAGCTCATAACCCTCGATGTGATCTCCATATCTATGATTCTGTTCCTGTTCTGGCTGTTTGCTTAGTTTGTTGTTTTGTTTTGTTTTTTTAAGATTCAGTTGTTGATAGTTGTGAGTTTGCCATCATTTTATTGTTCATAGTTTTGACCTTCTTCTTTTTCTTAAATAAGTCCCTTTAACATTTCATATAATAAGGCCTTGGTGGTAATGAATTCCTTCAGCTTTACTTTGTCTGGGAAGCACTTTATCTGCCCTTCCATTCTAAATGATAGCTTTGCTGGATAGAGTAATCTTGGTTTTAGATCCTTGCTTTTCATCACTTTGAATACTTCTTGCCAGTCCCTTCTTGCCTGCAAAGTTTCTTTTGAGGTATAAGCTGACAGTCTTATGGGAACTCCTTTGTAGGTAACTCTCTGCTTTTCTCTTGCTGCTTTTAAGATTCTCTCTTTACGTTCCACTTTTGGCATTTTACTTATGATATGTCTCTGGGTCCAACTTGTCTGGCACGCTCTGTGCTTCCTGGATTTGTATGTCTGTTTCCTTCACCAAATTAGGGAAGTTTTCTTTCATTACTTTTTCAAATAAATTTTCATTTCTTGCTCTTCCTCTTCTTCTCACATCCTTATGATTGAGATGTTGCCACATTTGGAGATGTCCCAGAGTCTTCTCATTCTCTCCTCGTTTTTTTGAATTCTTGTTTCTTCATTCTATTCTGGTTCATTGTTTATTTCTTCCTTATGTTCCAAATCATTGATTTGAACCCCAGCTTCCTTCCCTTCACTGTTGGCTCCCTGTGGATTTTTCTTTATTTCACTCAGTGTAGTCTTCATTTCTTCCTTTATACTTTTGCCATACCCAATGAGTTCTCTGAGCATCCTGATCACAAGCGTTTTAAACTCTGCATCTGATAAGTTAGCTATCTCCATTTCACTTAATTCTTTCTCTGGGATTTTGTTCTGTTCCTTCATTTGGGCCATATCTCTTTGTTCCCCCAATTTGGTAGCCCATGTGTGTTTGTTTCTGTGTATTAGGTAGAGCTACTTTGACTCCCTGTCTTAGTGCACCTGTTATGTGGTATAATGTGGAGCCTTAGGTATTCGCCAGAGCGAGACAACCTGCTTCACCACTTTGTGGCTCTGTGTAGGGGGGAGGGGTTGGAGAGGTGACAGTGACACTGTCTGGCTGCCAGAGGCTTGCTCAGCACTCGCCCCATTTCCAGTCACCTCACCCTCTTCCCATATGAGACTGGCACCCTTCTAGCTGCTGCCCCGGTGGTAGTTCCCAGAGCAGGTGGGTTTGCCTACATTCTAGAGCCGCACGGGCCCTTTAAACGTATTATCCCAAGAGACCCGCAGTTTTTTCTGCCACAGCAACCTCCACTAGTTTTTACAGCCAAAAGTTATGAGGCTTTATTTTCCCAGCACTGGAACCCTGGGCTGGCCTGGGGCTGGGACTGCTCACTCCCAAGGTGCCCCTCCCAGTTTTTATCCACATGTGAATGTGGGACCACTGCCTGCCTCGCAGCCACTGCCACACCACGTCCTCTCCACCCTGGCTTCCTGGCTCCACCCCTCCTATCCATCTGAATGAATATAGCTTCTTTAAATCCTTGGTTATTGAACTTCCATACAGTGCGATTTTCTAGCAGTTCTGGGTGTGTTTTTTTTGTTTTGTTTTGAGGTTAGTTGTGATCCTTTTTACAATTGTGCAAGGAGGCAAAGTGTGTCTACCTATGCCTCCATCTTGACAGGAAAGTCAGCCATGCTCTTAACCACTCCACTGAACAGCCATGTAGGAGCGGTAGATGGATCCTTATTTCTACTTACCTTCTTCAGATATGTTATGTGATTTTTAGCACATATCTTCCTGATTATATCAGTCTTAGATTAACATTTAAAATTACACTACCTGAACCTTTCAACAAGGAAATAATTATAGTGGGCATCAAAAGCAAACCAGGAGCTAGAATCAGTGTTTTATTAATCACATTCAGAAAATCAATAATGAATAACAACATTCACTAAAATACTTCATTAGCCATTCAGGAATTTATTATTTTTTAACTCTAAAAACGTATCAGCTCATGTACTCCCATGGACACACACACAACATGGACTATTATGTATTAAAATACTAGTCTGTTTCAACGATCATGTATGAGACTAGTTAAATATTTCAACCAACAATATATGCCCTAATGGACAGTTAGATATCATTTAGCTTTAGTTACATTTTACTGATAACCATAAAACACGCTATATAAATTTCTATAGCTCACCAAAAATCATATCATTGAATTTTTTTTCCTTCCTGCCACTACAAAATTTTACCTAAGAGTTGAACAAAGTATTAACATTTATTAAACAGTCTCCTCAAATATATTTAAGTTATAAATAGTATTAATATCCTATTAAAATTATTTTACCTAAAGAATACATACCAGTCCTGGCTGGTGTGGCTCAGCAGATTGAGCTCCAGCCTGCAAACCAAAAGGTCACCAGTTCGATTCCCAGTCAGGGCACATGCCTGGGTTGCAGGCCAGGTCCCCAGTTGGGAGAGTGTGAGAGGCAACTGACAGATGCCTCTCTCACACACTGATGTTTCTCCCCCTCCCTTCCTCTCTCTCTAAAAGTAAATAAATAAAATCTTTTTAAAAAGAATACATATCAGTACTTTCCCTATTTATCAGCATTCTAAAATACTGATAAATTAGAAGTTAATTATAACTTTTTGAAAGATCTAGGATGAAATCAAATGATACAGAACTCAATTAAAACAACAAAATCAAATCTACTCTTTGGGGATATAGGACCAAAATGAGACTTCTGGAAATCTTATTAACATTAAGATAATAAACTAAACTTTGAAACAATTCCCAGAAGTGTTAATGCTAAAAGTGATTCTTCTCCTTGAAGAGAAATTTAGGCAAAATAAGCATGCGTTAAAAGCCAACTCAAACAGTGTTAGAAGGAAAATAAAAGACATCTGAAGACAACTTTACTGTCCCATAATTTTTAAAACCACTAGGAAAAAGATTTAAGCTTAAAGTAGTATAAAAAATTAATTAAAAGAATATGAAAATAAAAATAAGAGGAGAAAAATTAATGAAACACTTCTGGCAGTGAAGGGGGTGTGGGACTCTAATTAACCAAAGATGAAAATAACAGAAAAAACATCAAGGAACTCAAGTGCAGAAACATTTTTGGAATTTGCATCAAAAATTAATCATACAGAGTAACCATAATAAAATGAGGTCCCATCTACTGTGCTAAGGCATACAGAGTTTGTATCATTTTTTCCATGCACACTCAGTGAAGACTTTTCCTCCACCATAAAAACACAAAAGGTTTTTGTTGGTGCAATTTACTACGCCTATTCTCAGCCCTAGGATATTTTTGTACCCAATCTCAAATTGGAAATGGGATGCTATCTGTCCTCAAAATGTCGAGTTATTGGCAGAAACAGAGCTCCATGTCTAATAGAACTTTTATGCTCCACTAGACGTCTTTTAAGTGGTATTCTTATTTGGATTTAACTAAGACCACCTGTATATTTTAAAATATAAATTAAAACTTATGGGACATAATGTTCACTGATAATAACCAATCTGAATGTTTCTGTAGTATGAAAATATAGTCAATACTTATTTATCCTTAAACTTTATCAGTAAACAGATTAATTCCTATTATGTATATCCTTCATTTTATGGAATTAGTTTTCCAAGTTCACTACACAGTAAATCCTACTTTCCCACCACTGTAAAAGCAGAGAAATGTTCCCACAGAAATAGACTCAAAACATTAAGGCACTTTCAAGGGCAGATAATGAAGAGATACTCAAGTCTCTTTTAACACATCTCTTTTCTGCCCAAATCAATTACTTCTACAGCAGCTCCCAACTTACACATGGTACATTCCAAAAATGATTTGTTGGTTCGTTGCTTTGGAGTCATGAATATCTTTTTGCTCCACAGAATCACTGTTGTATATGGTGGTTAGGCAATGCAGTACAGTACTGTACTGCGGGTACATAATAGGACTTAGTGGTCTGGCGACCACCACTATGCATTTCATTTATTTATATTTTGTCTCATTCATTACATGGGGGTGCAGGGATTATGGCTAAATCATAGTATGTAACAATTTAGTGACTTTTTAAATTCTGTAATTTCTAATAAAGTGTTTTTAATTGAAAAAGTTTAATCTTAAATTGGTGCCAACCACCTAAATTCAGCTTGAAAATAAGGTATCAAAAAATATGTTCTTAGATAGTCTTTAAAATAAATTTTATAATGCAAACAACAACAAAGTACTATTATGGGTAATTCACAGAAAATTAGAGAATTATTTTATCACCATAAATTCTAGGAACTTCTAAAATATGTTCAGAGGTCAGGGACAAATTTTCTTTTCTTTTCTTATTGATTTTAGAGAGAGAGAGGAAGGAAGGGAGGGAGGGAGAGAGGGAGGGAGGGAAAGAAAAAAGAGAGACAGACACTGATTTGTTGTTCCTCATATTTATGCACTCATCGGTTGACTACTGTATGTGCCTGAACCTTGGCTTATCGGGATGACACTCTAAGCCACTGAGTACTGAGCCAAGGTCAAATTTTCATTTTAAGGATAACAAAAATACAAGTAAACTATTAATGCACTCACTTCCCCCTTAACCCACCCACCGAAAGTTAAAAAAAAATCACTTCACATATGTGACCAGTGTTGGTCCATACCCTGACATAGGACTCAGTGACAAAAGCTCTGCAAAACTATTCCTCAAAATTGTATCCCTATAAAGATATATAATCAAAGTTCCTCAAAGTAGCCCCATCTGGTGTGGCTCAGTGGATGGAGTGCCTAACCTGTGAACCAAATGGTCACCAGTTCGATTCCCAGTCAGGGTACACACCTGGATTGTGGGCCAGGTCCCCATTATGGGCTGCATGAGATGCAACTACACACTGATGTTTCTCTCCCTCTCTTTCTCCCTCCCTTCCCCTCTAAAAAAATAAAATAAAATCTTAAAATATTTTTCTCCTCAAAGTAAGATTAAAAGGGGGAGGGAACATGCTTCCTCTTTAGAGAAACTAATTGTGTGTATTGTGTGTGTGTGTGTGTCCACACATGGTAGCCTAATTTATATTTATGGTGCTAGACCTAAAAATTTCATTTATTGAATTATTATTATTGAATTAACTAGCCCTGCTAAATCTCAATCATAAAAATAAGAACATGACCACAAGGACATTCTAACAGTTAGTTATTTGAAAACCCGGAATGTACTTTCCTCATCACTCCACATGCCTTCTCCACACTTTCATTTACTGATTCCAGATAAAACGTGCAAACATATCAAGAAAGTATTTTATCAATTCCTATACAATGATCAATGTGAACTGGCTAAATCCAAATATATGCAAATCGCCAGGATGCAGAAACTTCTTGGCATATATTAATAGGCAGTCCCACGTACTGATATGCAAGTTATCACAAAACTTTCCCTGAATTTTTAACAGCACCCCACATACCTTTTTGAAAATCCTACCTCCCTAAGATTTCTAGGACCTCATCACTCTCTCTTAGTTTTCACTGGTCTGATCACTCACTTGCCTCTTTCCTCTTCCTCTAGCACACCGCAGTGTTTCCCAAAGCATGAGATGTATACCCACTTTAAGTGGCACATATATAATAATGAATTGTGTCATGAGAAAATTAGCATGTCAAGCCCTCAAACTGTCTGTTTTTCATTTCATTGTTTTTATTTAAACTGAGTAGGCTCAAGCTCAGAGGAGTTAGCAGGCAACAATATCTAGCTAAAATTCAATTCTATTATTGTTGTTATCACTTTAATTTTCCATTGCCAACTATTTAAGTAAGTGGTATTAGTTTGCAATTTACAGTACCAATATAAAGTGTCTTTTTAAAATAAATGTATTTATGCACTGGCTGGTATGGCTCATTGGATTGAGTGCCAGCCTGCGAACCTAAGGATTGCAGGTTTGATTCCCAGTCAGGACACATGCATGGGTTGCAGGCCAGATCCCCAGTAGGGGTGTGAGAGAGGTAACCACATATTGTGTCTCTCTCCCTCCCTTTCTCCCTTCCTTCCCCTCTCTAAAAATAAATAAATAAAATCTTTTTTTTTTAATAAATAAAATAAAAGTATTTAAGTACAAGAGTCATTTAAAGAAAGATTCTGCATTTTGGAGTGGTCCTCAAAAAACAATGTGACAGAAACACTGCTCCGACCCAAACTGTGGCTGGTTTTAAACTCAAATCTTTCTCTATGTTTTCTTGCTTCTGTGATAAACCCAAATTCTCATCTAAGGCCCCAATTTCAATACAGTACCAGCACATGTAATCTAACACCTCCAAATGAAACCCATTCTCTTCTGGATCACCCCACCACCTCTACCACTTCCATCCTCACCATCAAAAGTTAGCCAAATTCTCCTTTACCACCACTCACACACTCTGAACACCTAGGTATTATCTTTGACTCATCTCTCTCCATTCCCTGTTTCATTTATTTGTTTGTATAGTACTCCAGCAGTTACTAATTCATTAATTCCATAATTCATTAATTCATTCCATAAACACCTGCTGTATTCCTGCATCATATGAATAAAACTGTTGCATTTCAGAAGGTCATTTCTTTTAAAAACTTCATAATCTATGAGTTGAGATATGTAGCCTTGTGGATTCTTTCTCCAAAAATTGGGATGTGGGACAAGAACAGGAGGACGTAAGATGGCACAAGCATCCTAATTTTCATTATGTCCTCCTGCCTGGCCTCTAAACTGACCTTCGTTAAGGTCATTGCCCAATACATTATATATTCCTTATATATAGTGTTGCCAGGATAATATTCCTGAAAAGTTACCTTTACTAAATTACTCTTCTATATGACAGTCTATAAAGGCTCTCTATTGTCTATAATAATAAGAGTCGGCTACTTCTACAGCTTTTCAGGGACTTCTATAATCTAGCTACAATTCTACAAGTATAAAAAAAATTTAAATAGTATTATCACAAGTCAAATATTACTGTTTTATTAGAAAGTTAAATATAAGTCAAAACTACTTAACATTCAAAAATCTGGCATTCTATTAAGAATTCTGTTGGGCATTGTTTGTTAATACCCCTAAATTCAGGTTTTTATTACTCCATTTTTTAAAGACTCCATTCTAGAGAACTACACAAAGAACCCAGATTGTGTCAAGCTACAGTCTAGCTAATCAAAAGGTATTAACAGATCTATCCATACAAGCATATACTTATAGTGTAAGAGACATGGGAAAATAATTAATGGGATTTCTAATGGTATAAAGTTAATATCAGCAGGTAAGTGCCAGGTCACCAAGCACAAAATAAATTAAGCTGAGTATATTCAACATATAGTTTTTGCTCCCTAAGCTGAAGCAATCGCTGTTTTTGTTCTATAACGTATCACCTTAAAGGTGCTTAGCTCTGTAATATTTAGAAGGTATTTACTTAGTGCTTATAAATGCCATTTCTTTTTAGTCACTTCTACCCAAGAGAATGTGTTCTTGGATGACAAAGACAAATGACACAAAAAGTTCCTATTCATTAATGTTCTTCAGCTCCCAAGGAACATCCAAATGTCTAGTGTATTTACTGAATCAAAGCCTAGAAGCAACGGGCTGGTATGGGAGAACTTTCTCAGATATTGTGAGGATTAAGTGCTGGGTCAGCACTTAAAGACCCTGAGAGTGAGTGGCTCCTTAAATTTTGTGCCCTAGGTGCCTCCTTGTTTCACCCTAGTCCTGGCCCAGAGTAGAGCCATGGGTACTGCTAAACATCCTACAGTGCACAGGACAGTCTCTCACGACAATTATCTGGCCCAAAACATCACTAGTGCTAAAGTTAAGAAACCCTGGTAGTAAAAGAACACTAAGTGAGAAAGAATCCCAGCTCTGTAACTTGTTAGATAAAGCCTTCAGCAAATCATATAACCTCTAGAAGACAGTTTCCCCTTGTATAAAATGGATAACTTGCTTACACTGAAGGGTTTAGGAGGATAAACTGATATGGAAGCCTTTAGACACTACAAATGTTAGTTCCCATTCTTTGGAGTAAGGGCAAAAATCTTCTCTATCAGAGGTAAAGAACTCTGGCTCTTCCAAAGATCATCTCAAAATATAAAGGACACATGGTACTACAATTTATTTATTGTCTGAATCTCCTATCAAAGTCTAAGCAGGGTCCTTACATTATAGGACTTTGTATTCTCA
This sequence comes from Mormoops blainvillei, assembly GCA_004026545.1. Classification (NCBI taxonomy): domain Eukaryota; kingdom Metazoa; phylum Chordata; class Mammalia; order Chiroptera; family Mormoopidae; genus Mormoops; species Mormoops blainvillei. The sequence continues at coordinate 13,394 of PVJD01013069.1, read as the reverse complement.
GTCTCTACAACAAAGTACTGAGTAAGTATCTTTTAAGTGGGTAAATAAACTCTCGTTATCCACCCACAACAACAAAGCATTCACAGCACTGCAGTGTGGAGAAATATCAAAGAATGTACGAAAACAGATTTTGTCCTGGAGAAATTTTAAAATAGTAAGAAATGCCTAACAACAAAACAAAATCCACAGATTTAACACAAGGAGACACTCAAAAAAAGAAAAAAGAAAAGCTCATGGATTGATGGGTAAAACTCACATAAATAGCTGAAATCACAAATGAATGCCAATGAGATGCATACACAAGTTAGAATTTAACAGACTTAATCAGAGGCCTATTTTTAATTAGTATAATCCTTCAAAGTACATGCAGCTAATATTTTATAAAGGCAATGAAACAGTACACTTAAAGAACAAACATCAAAATGACAAGTGCTATCATTTGTCGTTTTAGCAATACTCAGCTAAATTTCATAATTCAGATGATGATAGCACATTTTAATAGGTTGAAAGGCTATTTTAAGCAATTTTTTAAACCACATTAGATTTTAATGGAAGCTTATCAAATTCCTGACATCCACAATCCATCTTAATTATCTTAAATGGCCTGAGACAGAATAAGACCAAAAGGGTTGATGCCCAAATGTCTGAATATTTCGCTGAAAGGCTGAGCTCAAGCATACCCAAAGTGTGTTAAAGCAACTTTTTAAATGCACAAATATAACAATTATTTTTAAACCAACAATTTTAGAAAAATAGTAGTTGCTAGCTAAAGCTTATATAAATATGACACTAAGTTTGCAAATGTCAGCAGAGTTTTAAGATCCGTTTCTAAAGTAATAGTCTGTTTTGCTTGGTATCTTAATTTGCCTTAGTTTCAAAACTAAACTTGCCAACACTATTCCTCTCAAAACCTCAGGAATTCCATTACTAGTTTTGAGCTAAATTAAAGGAAAAGAGACGCATTCAACCCACAGCAGAAGTATGCACAAAGTGTTTGTTGATGCTCATAAATAGACTGAAAAATTTAGACATGTCTGAAGGACAACGGCTGCATAGTCAACTCCGTTTTGCTCCACCATGGAACTGAATAGAAAGAGAATTATTGCTACTACTTCGAGTGAGACAGGCAGGGGTACTTTTAAACCAAATAGGATATAATAGAACATTCTCTTCAAGTTAGGGCCTCTGTGTATATTTTCACTTCAAGGAAGAACGGTTAGAGGACCCTTTAAAAAAAATCCACCTGGAACCAAGATATTACTGTCCTCTCCTTCAAAAAACAATGCTTCAAATGCCCTCAACACTGCCCACCCTCTTGCCTACAAAAAAAATTTTTAAAAGAACTATAAAAGCTTAACACACAGAAGATGGTTCTTTATCTTATCACTTCTTAGAAATCTTTTCCATTCTCTTTCCCAACCAGTAAAAAGAGTGGATATGGTTGTAAATGTGGGACGAAAATTTGCTACAAACAGCAACTGCCTCAGACTCTATAAACCTTCCTGACAGTTACAGACACTGTCAGTCTACATCTCTTCTGCACTACCTCCAACAGCCCTGATTCATCTCAATTCACCTGAATCCCAGGTATGGGGATCCTATGAATGGGACTAATAAACGAAGAAAGTTACTAGAACAGAAAAGAAAAGAAAATCCCATTTTTCCCATTTCCCTGCTCCCTTCTTTATCCTGTCCCAGCCCTGAGAGTAGCAACAATGGGAGGAATAAACCACCTTAAGTTCATTCTATTGCTATTTCTAATTTGTTGCCCCTAAGTCAGTTCACTGCTCCCTCTAGCCATTCTGCTCCTTGGGCTGATCACCCTACAGAACTCTACTCAATTCTACTCCCCTGCCTCAGGTAATGGAAGTCACGACCAAGGGCCTAGATTTTGGGGAGACCCAGCTCCCCAAGACAGGGATGCGACAGGACGAACTGAGTTTCCACCAATGTTATAAAGGGTGGTTCAAATATAATGCAATATGATTAGTCACAAAATTTTTATGGCCTGACCTAGTAAGCTAAACACCTTTCTTATGTGACTTATTGGAAAAATAGGCTCCTAATTCCAAATTCCTCTTTTTAATTCCTGATTTTCCCCTACCCTCAGCCAATATCCTCTTTAAATGATTCATTTACAAGATAGAGGCTACCTAAATAAAAGTAAAATTACAGTAACTACTATTAATTAAAACAATACATTTTTGACAAAGTAAACAAACGAATGCAAGCAGCATGTGCAACATGAGTGACCATCCTTGCAACCACATAATGAATAAAAATAAAATAAATCTAACACAATAGAGTATTACTCAGCCATTACAAAGAATGAAATCTTAACCATTTGTGACAGCATGGTTGGACCTAGAGGATACTCTGCTAAGTCAGTCGGTTAGACAAAGATAAATACCATCTAATTTCACTTACATGTGGAATCTAAAGAACCAAATAAATGAACAAGCAAAACTGAAACAGACCCATAAATACAGAGAACAGACTGATGTTTGCCAGATGGGAGGAGACTCGGGGGACACGGTGAAAAAGCTGAAGAGATTAAGAAGTACAGATTGGTAATTACGACATAGTCATGGGGATGTGAAGTATGGCATAGGGAATATAGTCAATAATATTGTAATAACTATGTATGGTGTCAGGTGGGTACTAGAAATACCAGCAGAAACACTTTGAAGTATATGATTGTCTAACCAGTATTCTGAACACCTGAAACTATTACAAAACACTACTGCATTTAAACTGTAATTGAAAAATAAAATTTAGTTATGATCATTTAACTAGTGATCATACTTTTACAAAAGTACCTTAGAAAACTAATCTAACTTCGTTTTGCTAACCAAGAAAAACAATTTGGCAATATCTATCAAAATTTTTACTGCATGTAACTCTTGGCACAGAAATTCCACCTCTAAAATTTAAAGTACTGCTGTATTGGCACAGATGTAAAATATGTATACAATACTTGTTGCCTCATTATTTACAAAAAGATAGGAAATAAGCTGAGTTTATAGTACATTCAATACAAGGAATACTATGCAACCAGTAAAAAGAGTGGATATGGTCATAAATGTGGGACGAAAATTTGCTACAAACAGCAACTGCCTCAGGCAAGGGCACCTAGTTGACAGGGGGGTAAGGAGAAGAGACTTGCTTTTCACAATAAACCTATCTGTACCTTTAAAATTTGAGTCATGCATATTGCCCTTTTGTTAAAAATAAATAAAAAATTTATTAAAGAATTTAGACCATTTTATCCGATGCTCTGACGTATCATACATATTTTAATATCCTCATCTGCAGGCAATGTTCATTAAGGATGAGAATCTAAGCTACTAGAGGTTACCCATAACCAATATACTACTCTGGAGGGATCATTTCCTCCTTAATGCAAAGAGGTACAACTATGGCAACTCTGCATCAATCAAAACAAAGTATAATAGGAGAAAAAACAGGTGAAAAATTTGTCTTACCCAAAGCAACCTTTATTAGAGAAATAAAATGTGATGTAATATAATTTTGTCAGTACTCTAAAAACCATGCTTCGTCAAAAGGAAAAAACTATTTAGCTGGAATTTCTGGTTAGGGTCTAGGTCTCAACGGCTACATGCACCAGAAATATTTTGTAAAGAACCTAAGAAGTGCCAAAACCATTTGAATCCAAAAGGCAGTTCAAAACAAGAGAAAGGGGAGGGGCAAGGTCACAGGCGGTAAGTTTCAAACTCCACAAGACCCATTTTAAGATACCATTTTTCTAACAGAATTTTCCCCTTTAGCTCTTAAATTCCAAGATTGAACGTAGTTGTCCTTCAGTAATTAAAACTCAAGAAACTGAATGAAACAATTCAAACTCTTTTTCTACCTAATTTTTAAATGTTGCTACTTAATGAGATTTTTGGTTTTGCTACTAAAGAGATTAATATAACAGCAGCTCATACTAAGCTGGTCTCCCTTTTCTTCCTCTGATTCAGAAGTATTACAATCTCACTGTCTGATTATAAAACCAGAAAAAACATCTTGAAGAGAGGGAGTACATAGCATGGTAGCATCTGGGAAGAGAGTGATATTTATTTTGTAAAAAAAAAAACTCCTTTTATTGGTTCTCATTAACAACATTATAACTTGGCCATGTAAGCATACTGCTATATCACTATGAAAAAATTTTAATTTTAAAAACTTAATGATCTGTTTAAACAAAAAAATCAAACTATATAGCCTAAAAGTTTGTTGTTGTTATAATCAATTACAGTCTTATGCCAGAATATACCTCAATAAATGAAAGATGCTAGCTGGCATATCAAAAAATCAGTACATCCCTTTGCCAGATACACTCACTCAGACTAATGCCAAAAAACAAACAAATAAAACCCAGTCTCATGAAGTAAATGTACACTTAAAAAAGCAGGAGGTAAAAACTGCCTCAGAATCAGTATTACATATCTCGACATTTACAAAGAAAAAGGACAAGAATGTTATCAACTGATCATTTTCATTTTTATTCTATATTATTTTATATTTATGGCTCAAGCATATTTGAGGTACTTGATACTCAAAGAGTAATGCTAATCATAATAATAATTATAATCATATCAAAGGCAGGGATTAACAACTACATATGTGAACATTTAATATCATATCAGTGGTTTCCAATCCTAAATCCAAGACCACCTAAGATAAAAACATCAAGTTCCTTAGCTATTTTCAACATTTAAAAATAGCCTAATAGCCTCAAAAACTGTATGAAACAGTACTCTGTACACTAAGATAACCAAATTTCATTTTGAGGGCTGGAATTAAAACTTAATGTGGTAACAGCAATTATCTCATAGTGATTAGAAGCTCCAGGTGTAGTTATAGTCTTCACCAATAAACACAGAAAACCCAATGAATAATTATGTAATAAACATATTTTATATTGTATAACAACTTCTTTGGATTCTAACACCTGAAAAGTAGTGTAGTATAGGCTTTTTAATGCTCTAGAAAAGCAAAATGCAAACTAAAAATACATACCAGACTCTCCATATTGATAAAACATTTAAGTTTATCAGGAAAAGGTCTGTTGTGTGTGCCAGATGAGGACAGAAAGATAAGTATGAAATACAAATATACTTTTCTTTAAATCCTAAAGGCTTAACTGATGCTTCAAGAAATAAGTAATGACAAAAGAAAAGATGGCTGATCAGTTCCCAAACTATGAAGGAAATTTAACAGAAGGAAGTCTACATCTGTGTTCTCCAACTCCATTTTTCTTCCTCACACACTTTTATTTCACAATTACCGCAGCAGTACAACTCTACAAAATCTTAGCCACAGTTCTCACTATACATATCCAGTATAAAATAAAAAAATAATAAGCCAAATTTTCACCTTGGAATGCACCTTCATTTTTTACATAGCATTAGTGCTAAAGAAACACTAAAAAGCAAAATGAAACTAGAACGTGAGATGTAGGATAATTGCAAGAACTACCCCAAACACGACTTGAAGACCACTCAAGAATACTCAATGGCCGGGTGAATCAAATAACGTATAGGCACCCAGAACCAACACACTATATGTGAACCTATGCAAATCTAAATCCAAATCCTGGGGCTCCATCATGTCTTGCCTGTCTGACCTTGGGAATGCTACTTAACTCTCTGAAGACTCAGTTTGCTCATCTATAAAATGGAAATAAGTAATTTAGTAAAAACTCTTAACAGACCTCTACTTTATCAACTTCTAGAAATAGAGCCCTTCAATCCCTCTATAAATCACTTCCTGATGCCTAGTACAGGTTGGTCGCTTGGACCTACTAGAGTCTTCTAAGTAGTCCACTTTCTTAATGGATCTCCACCCTTTTGCTCTCACCAAATGAGCCAGACGCTTAACAAGAGCCAGCTGTTTGTTCCCAAACTAGTTTATGCCAACTAGACTTGTTATTGTTTATGTAATCGAAGATTATGTAAACTGATGAAGTATGAGTGTGAAAGGGGTTTAACAGAATTTTCTCTGAAATTCTGTTAAAAAGTTCAAAGATTCAAAGGCTAATTATTTTTTTAAAGTTATTATGGAATTAGGTGTATGTAAGAGCTCTAAAAGAATAAAGAAAAAAGCCTAAAGCTGTAGAAAGTTTTCATTTAACACACTAAAAGTGCCTTTTAATTCTTTCTTTTCTGAGAAAGACACTGAACAGATAATGCCTCATGGGTGTGGATTATGCTAAAAAGACAACCCACAACTCTAATCAAAGGACTATCCACAAAGAAAAACCTTGCTCTTATGGCTGCGGGCGGGGAGGGGAAAATGGTGAAAGAATGTATATTCAAGTTAAAATTAAAAATACATTTTTTTATAAATCCCAGTTAACCAACTTTTCAACTACCTATTCAACATCACATATGAGATCTTCCTATATAGCTACCACAAAAAGTTAATACAGATTTTTTAAATATCTTGCTCATTTATTTTTAGAGAGAGGGTAAGGGAGGGAGGAAGAGATGGAGAGAAACATCAATGTGCAATTGGTTGCCTCTCACATGCCCCCACCTGGGGACCTGGCCCACAACCGAGGGCTGATTCTCAGCCCTGGTTGGGAATCGAACTAGAGAGCCGGCACTCAACCTACTGGGCCAACACCAATGAGGCCTGGAATATTGTAAAGACTAAGTAATAAAGTATGTAAACATAGTGTTTGGCACTTAGTAATATTCAATTAAAAACTTCTGCTTTACTTTAAGTGTTCTGTTATTACTCTGATGGTCTACTGCTCTAAAAATACATATAGAAAAGTAAAAGGGGCACACTCTCATTATTCTGTTATTTTGTATTCATGTGCATTATTTATACTCCATACACCCTTAGCCATATAACTTCTGTGGCAGCCAAAAAAGTGAAAATGGTCAACACTCCTACGAGCCCCAGGAGAGTACAGGCACCCAAGGTTGCATCCAACTACAAGGAAACATTGCGGTATTGCGTTAACATGTCAGCATGAGTTGACAAGAAAAATGAGTAAGGTGTGGTATGGTATCAGTGGACAGGGCAGCAGCACTTTGAACAGGGAACAGACATGGGAAAAGGTCAAGGATCCAAACTGAGAAAAGTAACTACAAGATAATGGCAGAGGACAGAGGGAGAAGCAATGCAAAAGCTGGCAATCATTTTGAAGGCAACAAACCTGTAAAATAAAGAGGTTACAGGTACGGTAAGGAGATGAATCTGGTGATTTCAACCTCTTGCTCAGAACTGTTGAACACTGGTACAGTTATTAAAATGTTTTCCCAAATTACTTAAAAGTGAAATCGTATTTTAAAAATTCATGTCATTTTGACATTACAGTCAATTTTACTCTTCATAGAAAACTGTTACATAAAGAAATGCACTCTAAAATTAGAATAATGAAGTACCTTTTTCACCTATTAAGTTGGGGGGAAGGGGAGGGTGGTAACACTAATACCCACTCTAACAAGGATACAGTGATAATAGTATTAATGGTACTATCCTCATATCTTTTGGTTCAGTTTCACACATCTAGGATTCTGCCCTAGGAAATAACTAAAAATATGAAATCTATATGCTCAAAGGTTTTTTCAGCAACATTTCTTATAACAGCAAAAATTAAGAATGATGGTAACAGAACATACTTAATATTCTTAATATTTTAAGTTTAAAAAAGCAGCAAACAAAATTAAACATATACTATAACAAGACACAAAATTTCATATGGAAAAGGCTGTAAAAAACTCTAAGATGATGACTGTATTAGAGTGGTGGATTCGAAATATGTTTTTTCTATTGTTTAACGTTAGTTTACTTTTAGAATTAAAACAAATTATATTTTAAAATATGCATACCAAAAGGTTACATACAGTATGATTTCATTCATATAACATTCTCAAATGACAAAACTAGTGCTTGGGGTGTGTGTGAATGCATAGAGGTAAAACCAGGAAGTTTTCTGTATCTTGATTGTGGTGGTAGTTACACAAAACTATACATGGAATAATATTTCACAGAACTACACACCCACACCCACAGAAATGTTTTAAAATCTGTATGTGGTCTATAATTTAGTTAACAGTAATGCACCAATATCCATTTCCTGGTTTTCATATTGTATGACTGCTGCATAAGATGTCACCATTGGGGAAACTGAGTGAAGAGGATATAGAACCCTACTATTTTTGCAATATCCTGAATCTTTACCTCAAAATAAAAGTTAAAAAAAAATGGGTTTTCATGTATAATATTAAGCTTTGTTTTGAGGGAATGGGAGAAAAGGGAATGTAAAATGAACCATGTAATACATAGGACGGGGCAAATGTAGGTTTACAGCTGCTCATATGGAAAATAATACAATAATTAAAGGTTGCCACCACCGTGTTTTCTGGGGCATCCATGTCTGGACATTTTATCCCTGATAATGCTGGCCAACTTGCTTTACGGTGGAGGCATGGAGTTGGTGGCCACAGCCTCTGGGCTGGGACGAACCATGCTCTCTGTGGAGGCAGAGGAACCCAAGCCCCAGCCATGGCCAGTACAATGGTAGCACTGGGATGGACAACTGCTGATGCAGGGTTTGGAGGCCATTATGTTTCGCAAGCCATGAAGCACATAGAATCTCAAGTCAAACAAGTTTTTCAAAGTCTGCCAAAATCTGCCTGCAGAGGTAGCTATTACAGAGGTGAGTTTGAACCCAAAATGACAGAATAGGAAGCAGCATTAATACTAGGTCCCTAGTGCCAATAAAGGAAAAATAAGAGATGCTCATCAACAAAATTACGCTTTTAAATAACCCAGACAAGGAAGGATCTCCATATACAGCAGCCAAGACCAATGAAGCTAAAGATTTACCAAAAGATCAAGCTAAAAAAACTGATGTAAAATATAGGATGAATTTTAAGTTCTTATTACTTATGTATATGAATACCAGTTTTTTATAATAAAAAAAGCTACAAATTTAAAAAATGATGTAGCACAAATGAAGTCAAATCTTGGTGTAAGTTTCTTGTTTAAATTTGAGGATTTTAAATCAGATTATAAAATATTTGGAGATTAATGCTCAATAATTAAGGGTAAATACATACCATTTGAATAAAAAATATAATAAGTAATAAATAATAATACAAGAATAAACTTGTACTTTGCATACTCAAAACTGTAAACCTACTTTTGCCCCACTTTATATAATTTCCAAGGCACCACTACCCACTAACTATTGACCAAATCCCATAGGAAGCAAATGGCAGTCTTCAGATTGAACATAATTTACTTGGGCCAGGTTTGAATACAAGGCTTCAGTTTAAATGAAAGTATCAGTCAATTTTCAGAATATGCTTAACTGAATAGTTTTGAACCTCAAACCCTATACTTATATAACCAATTAAGCAATAGCCCTCAGAATTTTCTCCCCTGCCAGAAAAGCTTCAACAAGTATAAGTAAGATTTTTCTTACATATATTCAACTTAAATACGTAAGTGACAAATACAAAGGATATTACAGTTTCTCACCTCTGGACTATGCTACATAACAGCAATGACATCCATCTTAATTCGTCATTTTAACCTCAAAGACGACACTGTTCTTAATATCTAGTAGGTTCTCAATAACTATTTACTGAATCAATTAGTCAACAGATGAATTCATGTTCTAACTAAGACTCAATGCCCAAGTTCCTCCAGCTTTAATTGAGAATGGGGATAGGAGGTAAGAGGTAAGAGGAAAAAGGGGTAAATTTCAATAGAATCCATCTTCTACCAATCCACCAGGTCAAAGATGACATTAACCAACACTACACTCTAGTATCAATGCAAAAGTTGACCTTAGGAAAACCTGAAATCATTTCCTCTGATCACCCAAATCCTAAAGACACATCTAGAAAAAGAACTGAGTTAGTATCAGAAAATCTGCCTCACTAATCTTTATTGCATATTGCTCTCAAGAAAGCCAGATTTTCTTTGCTATATACAAATCCATCAACTTTTTGATCTGAAAAATCTTAGCTTGTTATGAAAAGCATAAAATAACCCTTCCACACAAGCTTTAGGCTCTGAGCAACAACATAATATTATATATACTTATACATTATGTATTATGTCTATATTTATATATAAATATAAAATATACAAATAATATGATTACACTAAAACTACTACCATTTAAGACACTTAAGTCAGAGAGCACCTCATGCCTATGTTGTTTATTCATTCAACAATCAGTGAAAATATAACAGTGAACAAGACACAGATCATGTCCAAGTCTACCTTAAAGGCAACTGTAGCCAGTAAAAAGAATCTTAAGAAAACCAGGGTTTGAATTTCATTGCTCCCTCTTATTATCTATGTCTCTGCATCTTAGTTTCCAGAACTATAAAAAGTACTACTGCCATGAATATTAAAATAAAAACATAAAATATAAAAATGGTTGGCAAAATTGAAGGCCCTATACAAATGTAGGGTATACTGTTACTGTACCTAGCTTTTCATTAGGAAAAAACAGAACACTAGGATACCACTCTGCATATTGCTTACTAGTTACGAAGGGAAGAAGACAGTAACTGTATAGTGAATAAGCCTGGCAGCATCTTGACCTAAATTAAAATCATTAATGAGGGGCAAACGGACATACTGTATACCCAGATGTGGTGCGTTGAGAGGAATACATCACTTTTGTAGCAGTCCGGCTGAAGGCAAATAAATAGCCTGACTCAAGTCGTCAGGCAAAGCAGATCAAATCGGACTAACCCAAACTGGAAAATCTTCCTATAAAATGACTGACCGGTATTCTTCAATTAAAGACAAACGCTAAGAAAGTCTTCCAAATTAAAGGACAATAAAGAGAAATGACAACCAAATACACAATCAAACTGAAAGAACTGGAATATAAAGTGGAGATTAAAGATTCTACACTAAATTTCTGGAATTTGATAGGGGCAATGTAATTACATAAGAGAATATCCTTATTCTTAGGAAATATACCCTTAGGTATTATGAGGTAAAAGGTATATAACATGCTCTTCAATGGTTCACAAGAAAAACAATAATGTGTGTATATGCCATAAGATAAATATGACAAAATCTTAAAAATTGGTGAATATGTATAAAAGTTATACAAGAATCTACTGTATCGTTCCTGCAACTTTTCTGTAAGTTTAAAATTATTTCAAAATAAAAAGTTTAAGAACACAGGATATAAGCTCTAAGCTATACAATTTTAAAGTACTATTAAAAATTACTCTACAAGCTGTGGCTGGTACAGCTCACTTGGCTGGAGTGTTGTCTCCTAAACGGAGGGGTCGTGGGTTCGACTGCCTGTCAAGCACATACCCAGGTTGGGTCCAGCCCCCTGTCAGGGTGTATATGAGAGGGAACTGTGTATGAGAGGCAACCGATTGATGTTTCTCTCTCACATCGATGTGTGTGTGTGTGTGTCTCTCTCTCCTTCCCTTACCTTTCCCTCTAAAATCAGTAAGCATATTCTCAGGTGAGGAATTTTTAAAAATCTCACTCTGCAAAATTAAGAGAGTTCTAAGAAACTTCATAGTTACATTACGAAGCAAATAAAGTATGGCACATGAGCAAGAATCAGCAAAATCATATCTGCAAAGATACTGGAATTATCAGATACAAAATGTAAAATAAATATATTTAATAGGTTTTTAAGAAAAAGTATCTCGAGAACATGATCAAGAAAAAGAGTAAGGCTACAAAAAAGGATAGTCTTAAAAGGGAACTTAATGAAACTTCTAGAAATAAAAAAAATATAGTACGTGAAATTTTTAAAAACTCAATGCACATGCTACAACACAGGTGAACCTTGAAGACATCATGCTAAGTGAAATAAGTCAGACACCAAAGGAAAAATATTTTATGACCCACTTATACAAGGTAACTAAAATAGTCGAATTCATAGAGACAAAGTAAAATACAGGGTCTGGCACAAATAATGCCCCTTTTTTATTACAAAATCTTTTATTACAAAATCATAAGCATGTAACTCTGTAACATAACAAAATCACACTCAAGCACATAATGACATTCTAGGTAAAATGTTCAAATTAAAAGTATAAATTATTACGCCCATATTATTACCCTGCCAACCACACTCAAGTAGGCCTTACTTCTGCTGGACCCTGTAGTTGTTACCAGGGGTTGGTGGAAAGGGAAATGGGGAATTATTACACACAAATGGTGAGGAGTATAAAGGACTTCAAAAATCCTGGTGCTGTTCAATTTTCTAAGCTAATTATGGTACACAGTAGTTCATTTTATAATTACTTAAATTGTATATTTATTATACTGTATACTTTTGTGATAAAAGTAAATTTTAAAAATCAATGCAAAAGGGAAAAAAAATCAAACGACCAGTGATCACTCCCTAAAAAATCTAGACTACTTCTCAAAACTTGGTCTTTGAAATTGAAACAACAGACTTGCAGCTAAGATAAAGGCATAGGTAGATATGCTCTGTCTCCTTGCAAAACCAAAAGAAGGACAATAACAAATTTAAAAACAAACAGTAACCAGAACTGCCAGAAAATCGAGCTGTATGGAAGTTCGACAACCAAGGAGTTAAAGAAGAAACATCCATCCAGACTGGTAAAAGGGGAGGAAACGGGCAGCCAGGGAGGAGATGGGCAGCCAGGGCAGAGAGGACATGTGGCAAGGCAGCAGCTGGCAGACCAGGCGGTTTGCATGCGGATAAACCAGGAGGAACAACTGAGGAATGAGAGAGACCCTGAAACCCAGGGTTCCAGCGCTGGGAAAAGAAAGCCTCAAAACCTCTACCAGTAAAAAAACCTGTGGGGTCTGCAGCAGTGTGAGAAACTGCCGGTCTCACCAGAGAGTTCATTGGAGAGACCCACAGGGCCCTAGAATGTACACAACCCACCCACCTGGAAATCAGCACCAGAAGGGCCCAATTTACTTGTGGGTAACAGGGGAAGAGACCAAAAGCCGGCCAAGAGCCAAGCAAGCGGCATTGTTCCCTCTCAGACACCTCCCCCACATACAGCGCCACAAGGCAGTGACATGGTTGCCCTGCCCTGGCAACACCTAAGGCTCTGCCCCTCACAACGTAATAGGCACGCGAAGACAAAAAAAAATATGACCCAAACAAAAGAACAGATCGAAGCTCCAAAAATAGAACTAAGCAATGAAGAGGTAGCCAACCTAACAGATGCAGAGTTCAAAACACTGGTAATCTGGATGCTCACAGAATTGGTGGAGTATGGTCACAAAATGGAGGAAAAAGGGAAGGCTATGCAAAGTGAAATAAAGAAAAACATACAGGGAACCAACAGTGAAGGGAAAGAAACCAGGACTCAAATCAACGATTTGGAGCAGAAAGAAGAAATAAACATTCCACCAGAACAGAATGAAGAAACAAGAATTCAAAA
>PVJD01013068.1:0-36148 GCA_004026545.1 Mormoops blainvillei | reverse complement strand
TTTGCTTTGTCTCTATTCCCTACTTTTATTTTTGCCCCTTCCTCTACCCTTGCAAAATCTCTTTTCTTTCAGTCATCTCATATTCGTTTTTCCTTTCTCATAATAATCTTAATCTCTTTACACCTTTATTAATATTGATGCATTGGCTGTTGATAGTGTAATTGTGGGTGGGGGATATCTTTGTGGGTGTGGGTCTGTTTCCTGGACTGCTTGGTTTTTGTTCTGGCAGTATCTGTACAAAAGTATAAAAGATATGCAGGGCTGAGAGACTCTCAGTTAGTCAGCCAGAGGGAAAAACCCACAAAAGAACATCACAACAACCAAAATCCAATTACAAACACATAAAGGTATAAAGGACAATGCAAAAGCATCAATCAAGATGACCAAGGAGATTTCATCACTGAGTTCCACAGGTCTTCTACAACAGAAGATCACACCATGAAGACAGGGACTCAAAGCAGATAAATCTATCCAGCAAAAACAAACAAATAAACAAACAAAAAACAAGAAGAGTCACATAAAATGGGGATACAAAGAAACAGCCCATAATCAAAAGAAAAGGAGAAATACCCAGAAAGACTGCTAAAAGAAAGTGAGGCAATCAAACTTCAGATATAGAGTTCAAAATAATGGTTATATGGATGCTCGAGGAGCTCAGTGAGTGCCTCAAAGAACTCCAGGGAACCTTCAAGGAACTTACTGTGAACTACATCAGCATCATGAAAAAAGACAAAGAATCTATCAATAAGAGATGGGAGTAAATGAAAAATACAATATCTGAAATGAAGAACACACTAGAAGGAATTAAAGTCAGGTTAGATGAGGCAGAGGATTGAAACAGTGAGCTGGAAGACAAGGTAGAACAATTTTCCCAGACAGAGCAAAAAACTGGAAAAAAAAAAAAAGACTCAAAAAGAATTAAGACTTGTTAAGGGAGCAACATGACAACATGAAACATTATAATATCTGTATAATAGGGATACCAGAAGCAGAAGAAGAGGAACAAGGCATGAAAAACCTCTTTGAAAAAATAATCACAGAAAACTTCCCTAATTTGATGGAAAAAAAAAAGTCATGCTAGCCCAGGAAGCACCGACGGCCCTAATCAAGATGAACCCAAATAGGCCCATTCCAAGACACATCATAATGAAAATGGCAAAATTCAAAGACAAAGAGAAAATCTTAAAGGCAGCAAGGGAGAAACAGCTAGTAATATACAAGGGTGCTCTGATAAGGCTAGCAGCTGATTCTTCAACAGAAACACTAACATAGAAGAGAATGGCAAGTAATATTTCCAGTAATGAAAAGTAATGGTCAGCACCTGAGACTACTCTATACAGCAAGGCTCTTATTTAAAATGAAGGCAAAATGAGGAGTTTCCCAGAGAAAAGAAGGCTCAAAGTATATACGTCCACCAAATCAGCTTTGCAAGACATCCTAAAGGGACTTCTTTAAGATTAAGAAAAAGAGTGAGAGAGAGGAACACCAGTACAAAGGGGAAAAATAGCAATGAATAAGTACCTACCAGTAAAAACCTTAAATGTAAATGGATTAAATGCTATAATCAAAAGACTAAGGGTAGCTGAGTGGATAAGAAAACATGACCCACACATATGCTGCCTACAAGAGACCCACCTCAGAACAAATGTCCTACACAGACTGAAAGTGAAGGAAAAAAATATTCCAAACAAATGGAAATGAATAAAAAGTCAGCATAGTAATACTATTACCAGACAAATCGATCTCAAATCAAAGGCCATAAAAAGAGACACAGGAGGACACTGCATAATACTCAAAGGTAGAATCTATCAAGAAGACATAAATATTGTAAACATGTATTCACCCATCTTAGGAGCACCCAAATATATAAGGAAAACCTTGGAGGACTTCAAGAAGGATGTAGACAGCAACACACTTATAGCAGGGGATTTTAACACCCCACTGCCAACATAGGACAGATTTTTCCAAACAAAAATAAATAAAATTATAATCACACTGAATGCACCCTAGGTCAAATGGACTTAACTGATATATACAGAACCATTCACCCCAAAAAAGCAAAATATACATTATTTTCAAATGCATGTGGAACATTCTCAAATATATAGCACATGATAGGACACAAAAAGGGCATTAATAAATTCAATAAAATTTAAATCATTTCAAGCATTTTCTCAAATCGCAATGGCTTAAAACTAGAAACCAACCTCAAGGGAAAAAACTGAAAAAGAGTCAAATATATGGAGACTGAATACCATGATATTAAACAATGAATGGGTTAACAACAAGATCTGGAAGAAATCAAAATGTTTCTTAAAATAAGTGAAAATGAACACACAACAGGCTAAAACCTATGGTACATAGTAAAGGCAGTCCTGAGAGGGAACGTCATAGCAATACAGACTTACTTTAAAAATATAGAAAAATTTCAAATAAACAACCTAACCCTACAACTACAGAACTGGAAGAACAACAATAGCTGCAGCCTTCTGAATCATCTGAATAGTTTCTGCAGAGGGTTGTTCAAGCTTAACGCAAAATTTGATGCAGATTTTTTGCTCTACTCACTCAGTCATTTTGAATGTGATGGTCCCACAGTACCCATGCTCACTCAACAGCATTTATCACCCCCTTTGACTAGTACAGTGAAGTCGTCATTGTTCACACAATGAAGCCCAAAGTGAGTACAAGGAAGAAATAATCACGATCAGAGCAGAACTGAATGAAATTGAGACTAAAAGAACAATTCAAGGATTAATTTATCCAGGAGCTGGATCTTTAAAAAGATAAAGAATGTTGACAAGTCTTTAACCAGGGCCATCAAGAAAAAAAGAAAGGGGAACAAATAAATAAAATCAGAAATGAAAGAAGAAAGATTACAACCAATACCATAGAAATACAAAGGATTGTAAGAAATTACTATGAGCAAATGTATGCCAAGAAATTTGAAAACCTGGGTGAAGTGGACATACCTCTAGAAACATAAAATATTTGAAAACTGAATCAAGAAGAAGGCAAAAGCCTGAATAGACTGATAACAGGTAGTGAAGTTGAAGCAGGAGTCAAAAATCTCCTGGCAAAAAACAACCCTGGACCAGAAGAATTCACAGGCTAATTTCACAAAATATTTAGGGAAGAGTTAACCCCTATCCTGCTGAAGCTATTGAAGAAAATCCAAAATGTGGGCAGACTCCCAAACTCTTTCTTTGAGGCCAGCATCAACTTAATTCTGAAACCAGAAAAAGACACACAAAAAAGTAAACCTACTGGCCAATATTGCTGATGAGCATGGATGCTAAAGTCCTCAAGAAAATATTGGCAAACCATATCCAGCAATACATTGAAAAGATCATACACTATGATCAAGTCAGATTCATCCAAGGGATGTAAGGATGGTACAATATTTTCAAATCAATAAATGAATACACCACATAAACAAAATGAAAAACAAAAATCACATGATCATATTAATAGATTCTGAAAAAGCATTTGGTGAAGTACAGCACCCATTTGTGATCAAAAACACTTAGCAAAGTGGGAATAGAGGGAGCATACCTCAACATAATAAAGGCCACATATGAGAAACCTACAGCCAGTGTCATATGCAAATTGCAAAAACTAAAAGCCTTCCCACTGAGATCAGGAAGAAGACAAAGTTGCCTGCTTTCACCACTTCTATTCAATATAGTATTGGAAGTCCTAGAGACAGTGATAAGACAAGAAAAATAAATAAAAGTTATCCAAATTGAAAAGGAGGAAATATAACTATCATTCATTGCAGATGACATGATGGTCTACATAGAAAACTCTACAGACTCCACCAAAAAGCTACTCGACCTAACAAGTGAATTTGGAAAAACTGTGTGCTACAAAGTCAATATTCAGAAATCAAAGGCATTTTTGAGCACCAACAGTGAAATATCAGAAACAGAAATCACAAAAAAAAAAATCCCACTTACTATAGCAACAAGGAAAATAAAGTACCTAGAAATAAACTTAACCAAGAAGGTAAAAGACCTGTAATCAGAAAACTACAGAACACTAAGGAAAGAAATTAAAGAAGACACACAAAAAAAAGTCAGCATATTGCATGTTCATGGATTAGAAGAATTAACATCATTAAAATGTCCACACTATCCAAAACAATTTTTAGATTCAATGCAATACATATTAAAATAATAATGACATTCATCCCAGATATAGAACAAATATTTCAAAAATTTATATTGAACTATAAACAACCTGAAATAGCCTCAGCAATTTTGAGGAAGAAGAACAAAGTAGGAGGGATCACAGTACCTGATATCAAATTTTATTACCATTGTAATAAAAACAATCTGGTACTGATAAAGAATAGACATGCAGATCAATGGAACAGAACAGAAAGCCCAGAAATAAACCCATGTCCCTATGGGCAATTAATATTGGACAAAGTGGGTAGGAGCATAAAATGGAGGAGAAATAGCCTCTTCAACAAATGATATTGGGAGATGTGGACAGGTATATGCAAAAAAATTCAACTAGACCACCAACTTACACCATACACAAAAATAAACTCAAAATGGACAAAAGACTTAAATATAAATCGTCACACCATGAAAGTCCTAGTGGAGAACACAGGCAGGAAAATTTCAGATATCCCACACAGCAATATTTTCACTGATATGTCCCCTAGGGCAAGGGATATAAAGAATAAACAAATGGGACTACATCCAATTAAAAAGCTTCTACATGGTTAAAGAAAACATCAGCAAAATAAAAAGGGAACCAACCATATGAGAAAACATACTTGACAATGACACCTCGGTCAAGGGTTTGGTCTCCAGAAAATATAAAAAAACTCACACAGCTCCACACTAGGAAAACAATCCAATTAATAAATGGACGAAGGGAAAGGTGGTGGGTCACGAGGTAGGTGGGAGCTGTACTCACTTGCTCATGAACCCTACTGGAACACCTAGCCAATCTTGTGAAAAACAGAGTGAACAGCCAACAGAATCCCAGCTGATCTGAAGTTTGGAAGCCAAAGGTTGCAGAGGATGCTTAAAAGGGATGGTTAGGAGATTTTGTAGGCAGACTGGAAGGTCCCCAGGCCTTGCACCAGAGACAACAGCTGTCACAGGGGCATTAGAGAGCCAGGTTAGTGATTTCAAGTTAGTGGTTCCCTCCCCTCTAAGAGTATGGAAGTCACAGACCTGCACCAGGGAAGATATGGATGCATAACGTCATTGGCGGGATAAAGAGGCAGTAAGAGACACACAGCCAGTGACATACCTGGCTGAGACAGCAGTTATTGGGTGGGACAGAACCAGAGAATCAGGGAGTCATATGATACCTGGACCTGGCAGAACGGATGGGTCGCTACTGGCTGTGGCCCAGATAGGCTCTGGACTGGTCATAGAGTTGGTCTGTATGGAAAGCTTGGCAATTATTAGGAACGGCAGGCTGCACCCAAGGGATTTTGCTCAAAAGAGGAACTCAGCTGCTGTGCAAGGGCCTTCCATGCACAGAAACATTGTGCAAAGGGTCCTTGCAGGTGCAGTGGTTGGACCAGTGAAAAGGGAGAAGTGGGGGGTGGATTTGCTTCCGCTCAAGGTGCCTCAAGGATTGATCAAAGGTGGGCAGCAGGGGCTAGAAGAGATAGCAGTACCCAGAGAGACTTCTTTCAATAGGGGAACTGAGCTGCCCAGAAGAGATTTTGCATGTGTGCTGGGCCCAAGCCAATAAAGACGGAGGCAAAGAGGGGTGCGATTTTATCCCACTCAGTGCATCTCATGGACCAGTCAAAGGGTTACAAAATGAGGCAGATTATCGGCCTTGGCCTGGTGCATATGCAGAGTGGACAGTGCAGGCTGTGCAGGGCTCTGAGGACGTGGACTGGAAACTGGGCACCTGTGATTATTATAGCCCAAATGCAGCCAGCATCCTCAGGGAACCACAGGAAAGGAAAAAACAGAACTCAGCCCCCCTCTGCCTGTAGGCTATAAGAAGACCTGCACAACTGGTTTAGACAGGTGTAAATCCAGCAGGAGGTCTTTTTTTTTTTCTTTTTCTTTTTCAAGAGTAAGACAATAAGACCTGGAGCTGTGAGGAAATCAGAGACAGATCCAGAAAGAAGTCAGAAGTTGAACACCAACAGGTGAGACAAATTTTAATTTGCTCTTCATCGGAACTTGCATGTTTTTTAAATTTCTTTCTGCTTAATGAGATTCTTTTTGTTTGTTTGATTTCATTGTTTGATTTTTCTTTATTCTCTCTTTCATATTGCATTTTAATTTTTCTTCTTTCACATCACTCATATTACAATAACACGCTACTCTTGGTATTTTACTTTGTATTCTTTTTATTCAGGTTATATGTTTCTTATCATACTATTGTTACTCCAAATCCCACACAGCACCCTTCCCTGGTCTTAATCCATTTTGCCATCTTCCTGAGCTTTATGACTGCTATGGTTGACTTTATTTTCTCTCACACTATGTCAAGTTTCTATCCCTTACTCTCACTGTTTCTTCTCCATCTAACCTGACATAAGTGCTCTTCTTTCTAAAGTCAGTTCAAATTCCTTTTCCCTTCTAATAAGAGTCTTATCTTTTTTTCACCTTTTATTAAAAAGTGGCTAGTTAGGTGAACTATCATGGTAATTGATGGACTTCTCCAAAGGAACTCCTATTGGTTCATTACTTGTTAGAACTATAAATCCTGTAGAATACACTCCCACTGTCTTACTCCATCTTACCTTCACCATACCCCTGATTGCCTAATTGAGGAATTGTATCTCATTGTTTTCCCTCTCCATTTATTTTTCTTTCTTTTTTTCTCTCTCTTTTTTCCCCCTCTCTCAACCAGGGCCTTACTCCTTACTCTTATTAGTTTGTTTCCCCTATCCTCTCAAAATCACTTTTCTTTACTGTAGACATCTCACATTTGCTTTTCTACAGTGTTCTTATTCTGGTTCCACTTTAACTAAACTTCATTCATCTGTTATTGCTAGTGACCCTGCTGTGGGTTTTCTGCAATTTTGCTACCATTGGTCCAACATCTTTTAAATTTTACTCATAACAGCATAGCATACTATTCCCCCTTCTTACCCCATTGTTCCATTGCTCTTTTGTGTTTTATTTACATTGTAATGTTGCACTTGCCTTTCTTCACCTCAGTTTTACCCCAACTCTTATCAAATCTCCTCTCTCACCACACAAAACATTGTCCCCTCTTATAGTCATCTCATATTCCCTTTGTCATATCATATAATATCTGCAATTCCTCTTCACCTTTATTAATCTTAGCTCTATTGTGGTTGAGACTGCTGATGTGGTAAGGGGTTCTTTTTGCTGGCATAGGTTTGATGGTATGGTAATACTGCTTTGTTAAGCAGTACCTATACAATAACATACGAGACAAGGTAGGAATTGTGAATACCAGTAAGCCTGCTAGAGGGGAGAAATCACCAACAAAGGAACCACCAACAGGTAAATCCCAAGTACAAAAAGAGAGCCCACACAAACAGAAGGGCAACCCTAGAGCATCCAGACAAGGAGATCAAAGAGACCACACCACAGAACTCCTACCACAGAAGTTCACCCTATGAAGACAGCTGGCAAAGCAAGACATTGGGAATCATAGAAACAAACAGAAAGAGTCACCTAAAATGAGGAGAAAAACAAAAAGACCTGCAATTGAAGGGAAAGGAAGACTCCATAGCAAAAGAGCTAAATGAAATGCAGGCAAGCAAACTATCAGATATAGAATTCAAAATAATGGTCATAAAGATGCTCAAGGAACTCACTGACAGCTACAAGGAACTGAGAGAGAAGAACAACAGTATGCAAAAGGAAATAGAAACTATAAACAAGAACCAGGAGGAAATGAAGAATCTAATATCTGAAATAAAAAATTCACTGGAAGGAATTACAAGCAGGCTGGAAGAAGCAAAGGACCGAATTAGTAAACTGGAAGACAAAGTGGAAAGAAATACCCAGGTAGAGCAGCTGCACAAAAAAGACTAAAATAATATGAAGATAGCACTCACTGTTGTGGCTCAGTGGCTTGAGTGTCAGCCTGAAGACCAAAGTGTTGCCGGTTTGATTCCCAATCATGGCACATGCCTGGGTTGTGGGCCAGGTCCCCAGTTGGGTGCATGCAAGAGGCAACCACACATTGATGATTCTCTCCCTCTCTTTCTCCCTCCCTTCCCCTCTCTCTAAAAATGAATAAATAAATAAAATATTTTAAAAATACAAAGGTAGCTTAATGGAACTGCAATAAAACATGAAATGCAACAACTTTCAAATCATAGGAATACAAGCAGGAGAAGAAAAGGAGCAAGGACTATAAAACCTGTTAAAAAAATAATAAGAGAAAGCTTCCCTAACCTGCAGATGGAGAAAGCCACTCAAGTTCAGGAAGCACGGGGGATCCCAATCAAGATGAACCCAAAGAGGCTTACTCTAAGACACATGGTAATTAAAATGCCAAATTTTAAAGACAAAGAGATATTGAATTAAAGAATAAACACAGTAAACAGGGAGAGGCGGGGTGGGGATTATGGGGAAAATGGGGAAGGGTTGTCAAGAAATTTGTATAAAGTATTCATGGACAAAACCAAAGGGTCATAGGATTGAGGACAGGAGGTGGGGATGGGTGGGGTTGGGGAGAGTGGTGGGGGACAAGTGGAGACAACTATACTTGAACAACAATTTTAAAAATGGGCAAAGAACCTGAAGAGACACCTCTCCAAGGAGGACATACAAAGGGCCCATAGGCATATGAAGGGTTGCTCAACATCACTAGCCAGCAGAGAGATGCAAATTAAAACCACAATGAGATACCACTTCACACTGTTCAGAATGACTATCATTAACAAACCAACAAACAACAAGTACTGGCAAGGATGTAGAGAAAAGGGAACCCTAGTACACTGTTGGTGAGAATGCAGACTGGTGCTCCCACTGTGGAAAACAGTATTGAATTTCCTCAATAATCTAGAAATGGAACTGCCTTTTCATCCAGCAATTCCACTGCTAGGATTATACCCTAAGAATCCTGAAACACCAATTGAAAAGAACCCATGCACCCCAAAGTTCATAGCAACGTTATTTATAATAGGCAAGTGAGGGAAACAGCTTAAGTGCCCATCAGTCAATGAGTGGGTCAAAAAACTGTGGTACATTTATAGAACAGAATACTATACAGCAGAAAGAAAGAAGGAGCTCCTACCCTTCACAACAGCATGCATGGAACTTGAGAGCATTATGCTAAGTGAAATAAGCCAGGTGGTGAAAGACAGATACCATATGATCTCACCTATAAGTGGAGATTAATCAACAAAAGGAGTAAAAAAAGAACCAGAGACAAGAAAACAAAGAGCAAACTGATTGTGACCAGAGGTGAGAGGGGAGGGCAATAATAGGGGAAATAAGGGGAAGGGTCAAATCAAGGGACATGTACAAAGGATCTATGGACAAGGACAATGGGGTCAGGATTGTCTTAGGGAGTGGTTGTTGGATGGGGCAGGAGAGAGCAATGGGAGGAACAATTGGGACAATTGTAAATGAACAACAATAAAACAGATATTTCTATGCAAAATTTTTAAAAGAACTGCTAATACATCCAGGAACAGAAATGCCTCCTAAAAGTACAATGTTTTCCAAAATTAGCCAGAGTCAAAAGTACACATATTATGTTATCCTTTTAACTAAATTCAAAAATAGGCAAAACTGGCCTGTGGTAACAATGATCAAAATAGTGGGTAACTCTGGGAAAGGCATTGACTCAGTTTTCACATGGAAGAGACTTTTGTGATTCCAGAAGTGTTCTACATCTTCATCTGAACAATGGCACTATTAAAATATGCATCTAAGTGGTTATAAAAATACACATATATGTAAAAGTCCATTAACTATATACCTTTATGATTCTGTGACATTTTCTTTTTTAGTTTTATTTTTAAATTATAGTTTACATTCAATTATTTTGTATTAGTTTCAGGTGTATAGCATAGTGCCTAGACAATCATATACTTACAAAATGTTCCCCCTGACATTTCCAGTACTTAGCTGGTGCCATAGATAGTTATTACAATATTATTGATTATATTTCTTGTGCTGTACTTTATATCCCTGTGACTCTTTTGTAACTACCAATTTGTACTTCTTAATCCATTCACCTCTTTCTCCCAATCCCCTAATGACCCTCATCTCTGGCAATCACAAATTCCCTGTATCTATGAGTCTGTTTTGATTTTGTTTGTTTATCTTGTACTTTAGATTCCACATATGGTATATGTCCTTCTCTGACTTATTTCACTTAACATAATACCCTCTAGGTCCATCCATGCTGTGACAAATGGTAAAATTTCATTCTTATTTATGGCTAAATAATATTGCATTGTATACATGTACTACCCATTTTTAATCCACCTATCAATGGGTACTTGGGTTGCTTCAACATCTAGACTATTGTAAATAATGCTGCAATGAACATAGGGCTGCATATATTCTTTTGAGTTAATGTTTTGGGTTTTTTCAGATATAAACTCAGATGTGTAATCACTGGATTGTAAGGCAGTTCCATTTTTAATTTTTTATTTTCCACAGTGACTGCATTTCCACAAACATTACATGAGTGTTTATTTTTCTCCATGTCCAGGCAACACTAGTTTTTTGTTGATTTATTGATTATAGCCTTAGCTTTACAATTAATATGTGTGTGTAACATTGTATATAAACTATAGTTATTTAAAATTTTAAGTATATTATATTGATTATGATATTGCAGTTGTCCCAAATTATTCTCCCCTTTATCTCCCTCTGTCTTGCACCCTCCCCCATTCTC
This sequence comes from Mormoops blainvillei, assembly GCA_004026545.1. Classification (NCBI taxonomy): domain Eukaryota; kingdom Metazoa; phylum Chordata; class Mammalia; order Chiroptera; family Mormoopidae; genus Mormoops; species Mormoops blainvillei. Next base: position 25,312 of record PVJD01013068.1, on the reverse strand, counting down.
CAGCAATCCACCCCCTTATTTCATGTCCATAAGTTGTACTTATAAGTTCTTTGGCCTCTCCATTTCCTATACTATTCTTAACCTCCCCCTAGTTTGTAACCACCAATTATGTTTCTTATTCCCTGTACTTTTTCCCCCTTCGTCCTCCCCACTGATAACCCTCCATGTGATCTTGATTTCTGTGCTTCTGTTCCTGTTCTAAGTTGTTTATTTAGCTTTCAGTTTGTTTGTTTTTTATGTTCAGTTGTTGATAGTTATGAGTTCATTGTCATTTTACTGTTCATAGTTTTTTTATCTTCTTCTCTTTCTTAAATAAGTCCCTTTAACATTTCATATAATAAGGGATTGGTGATGATGAACTCCTTTAACTTTACTTTATCTGGGAAGCACTTTATCTGCCCTTCCATTCTAAATGATAGCTTTGCAGGACAGAGTAATCTTGGATGTAGCTCCTTGCCTTTCATGACTTCAAATACTTTTTTCTAGCCCCTTCTTGCCTGTAAGGTTTCTTTTGAGAAATCAGCTGATAGTCTGATGCAAACTCCTTTGTAGATAACTCTCTCCTTTCCTACTGCTGGTTTTAAGATTCTCTCTTTATCTTTAAACTTGGGTAACTTAATTGTGATGTGTCTTGTTTTGCCTCTTCTTGGATCCACCTTCTTTGGGACTCTCTGAGGTTCCTGGACTTGCATGTCTTGTTCCTTTGCCAGATCAGTGAAGGGTTCTTTCATTATTTGTTCAAATAAAGTTTCAATTTCTTGCTCTTTCTCTTCTTCTGGCACCCTTATAATTCAGATGTTGGAACATTTAAATTTGTCCCAGAAGTTCATGAGCCTCTCCTCATTTTTTTTGAATTATTATCTCTTCATTCTGTTCCAGTTGTATGTGTATTTCTTCCTTTTGTTCTACATCATTGATTTGAGTCCCAGTTTCCTTCCCTTCACTGTTGGTTCTCTGCATATTTTCCTTTTTTTTCCTTGTATAGCCTTCATTTCTTCCTTCATTTTGCAATGGAACTCAATCATTTCTCTGAGCATCCAGATTACCAGTGTTTTGAACTCTGCATCTGATAGGCTGTCTAACTCCTCATTGTTTAGTTCTTTTTCTGGAGTTTCAATCTCTTCTTTCATTTACTCTCCATTTCTTTGTCTCAAAACACCTGTTATGTTGTCAGGGGTAGAGCCTTGGGTATTCGCTTGGGCAGGGCAACCCATTTTGCTCTTTTGTGGCACTGTATGTGGATGAGGGGTCAGAGAGGGAACAATGCTAGCTTGCTCAGCTCTTGCCTCACTTTCTGTCACTTCCCTCACTTCCCATAAGTGGATTGTGCCCTTTCGGGTGATGATTCCCAGGTGGGTAGACTTGTGTATGTTCTAGGATCCTGTGGGCCTCTCTGACTCTCCTGTGAGACTGGGAGCTTCTCTCTCTCTCTCTCTCTTTTATTTTGGTATATGGTCCACTCTATTTTTTTGGTATATTTTATTGATTATGCTATTATAGTTGTCCCATTTTTTTCTCCCTTTATCTTCCCCTCTTTAGTTCATGTCTATGTGTTGTACATATCAGTTCTTTGGCTTCTTAATTTCTTATACTATTCTTAACCTCCTCCTGTCTATTTTGTTTCGGGGTTTTTTTTGGTCAACATTTTCCCGCCACAATTTTCCCCAGCCCCACCCACCCCCACCTCCCACCCTCAATCTTTCCCCAATTTGGCTTTGTTGATGGGTCCTTTATGCATGTTCCTAGATTATTCTTCCCCTCCTTTTTCCCCATTATCCCCCTCCTTTTTCTCCTCTGGTTACTGTCAGTTTGTTTTTTTATTTCAATGTTGCTGGTTATATTTTGCTTGCTTGTTTGTTTTGCTGATTAGGTTCCACTTATGTGTGAGACCATATGGTTTCCTTGCTGCCACAACCCCCACAGGTTTTTACAGCCAGTGGTTTTGAGGTTTTATTTCCCCACACTGGAATCCTGGGTTTCGTGGCATGTCTCACTCCCCAGTTGTTCCTCCTGGCTTATCCATACATGGATATGGGGAACCCCATCCACCAACCACCACCTTGCCTGCCCTGTCCACCACCACCTTGCTGTGCATTCTTGCCACCCTGGCTGCATGTCTCTGCCCCTCCTACCAGCCTGGGTGAATGTTTCTTCTTTAACTCCTTGGTTGTTAGACTTCCATGCAATTTGATTTTCTGGCAGCTCTGGTTGGGTTTTTTTTAATTTTTAAATTGGTTGTTATCCTTTTGTTTGTGTGATGAAGCAAAGGATTTTTACCTATGCCTCCGTCTTTGAATCCTCTCTTATTTAAAATTTAAAATCAATGTGGCTTTAGTGCCAAGCTGGACAAATGGAACAAACTAGACACTCCAGAAATAGATAGATGATAGACAGAAAGATACTTTTTATTTTTCTATGATTAACTAACTTACAGCAAAGTCTCTGCTGCAATTCAATGGTGCAAAGGATAGTCTTTTCAATAAACACTAATGAACCTTGACTATATAAAAAAATGAACTTTGTCTCTTACCTCACACCAAACACAAAAAATTAACTCAAGATAAAGTACAGAATTAAATGTTACAAGTAAAAGATTAAATTTTAAAAGCATAACTAAGATAATATATTTATTACATTACATTAATCAGAAATTCCTTAAACACAAACTATAGTCATAAAAATGGATGAATTGCACTTCATAATATTAAGGAATGTTGCTCATCACAAGATATAACTGAGCAAGGGAGAAAGCAAACCACAGATTGAGAGAAGATATTTGTAAAATATATATATATATATTTCATACACATATATGAGGGAGGTCCAAAAATCAGAATTTATTTACAAAAATTGGGTATTTATTCTTACATGTTTCAACTTCAATCACCTTCAAAGTACTTTCCATTTAATTCAATAGATCTCTTGAGACATTTTTTCCACTGCTCTAAACAGTTTTTGAACTCATCGATTTTGGTTCCTTTTAGTGTTTCTGCCATTTTTTGGTTCACCTCTTCCACATCAGTGAAACTTTTCCCTTTGAGGATTTTTTTTCATCTTAGGAAACAGAAAAAAATGTCACCTGGGGTGAGATCAGGTGAAGAGGGAGAATAGGGCATGGGGGTCATGCTGTCTTTGGTCAAAAACTGCTGAACAGAGGAGAATCAAGATGGCAGAGGAGTGAATGGAAGTCACACTGACCTCTTCCCAGGAACAATCTGGAATTACAACTAAATTGTAGAGAAATCACCTGGAACAAACAACTGAACAATAGCAAGAGATAAGCCTTATAACCTCAGACAGACAGAAAACAGTTCAGCACCACCAGACTGGTAAGGAGCGCAGCGGAGACACAAGAAGGCTGGCTGGGAACCTGCACGTGGCAGCGCCAGAGGGATATTTAAGCAGTTAGTTGGATCCCCCTGAGAAGAGTGGGGTCTATACTATAAGTGGGGATCCCCAGCCTCCAGTACCAGAACCCAAAATGTACACAGATAACAGTCAGTTGCAAAAAGTGGCAGCGTTGCTCTCTGCCAGAGATGGGAAGCTAGAGACAGAAAGAGCCATTTAAAAGGCCAATGCATAAATTTTCACTTAGAGCCACTTACCCTGGGCTCCGGCAAAAGTGGGGGCAGAGTGGGCTGGAGATGCTGGAGGAGATACTTGGGATGGAGGCTTTGGGAAGAGAACTGAGAGAGCTGCCTGGATCCTGGCACTGAGTCATCCCCCACACAGCAGCAGCCATCTTGCTCAGGCAGACCACTCCCCTGAGCAGTGGCAGCCTGAGAGGAAACAATAATACCATCACCAGGAGGGATTCTGTCCTGGCCCTGTGGTGCTTAAGCCTGATTGCTGGGTGCAGCGTAGCAGCCACAGACAGTAGATCCCTGTGAAGGGGCAGCAGAGTGGACTAGAGACACTTGAGAAGAGACTGGGGATGGAGACTTTGGGGAGAGAACTGAGACAGTAGCCTCTGGGATCTTGGTGCTGAATGGTCCCCCATAGGGCAGCACCCATTCAGCTCACAGAGATCACTCCACTCTGAGCAGCAGCAGCCTGAGGGGAAACGTTAGCCCCAACTCCAGGAGGAATTCAGCGTGCCCTATAGTGCTTAAGCCTGACTGCTTATTGCACAGTGACTAGATTAACAACTGAAGGAGACAGCCACAGACAGTAGATCCCTAGAACTCTCGAACAGGCTGCCTAAGTTTAAACGGGGTCAGTATCTGACTTCACTAGAGGTGGATCCAGGAAGAAAAAACAGTGGTGAATACTAGAGGCTACCAAGACAAAATCCACTGTGGTCTTCTCCATGATTTGCAATATTTTCTTTACTACATAGCTTTTTACCATGCATTTTTTTTGTCCATCAAGTTAGTGCATATTAAGTCACTAGGACTTATACTATAGTCTATTTCTCTTCTTTCTTATAATAGTCTTAATCTCTTTACAGATTTATTAATACTGGTTCATTTGATGTTAATATTGGGGTTGCAGGGGGGAGTTATTTCTGTGGTCATGGGTTTGTTTCCCGGGCTTTGTGGATTTGCTCAGGCAGACAAATAATGGGAAGACAAAGAAACAACTCCCAACTCAAATGAAAGGAGCAAGACTACTCCATTTAGTAGTCTCAGAAAGACTACTAAATGAAATAGAGACAAGTAAACATTCAGATATTGAGTTCAAAACAATGATTATAGGAAGCTCACTGAACTCAGTGAGCTCAGTAAGAATTATAAAAAACTACAGGGAAACTACAAGGAACTTACTACAAACTATATCAGCATGAAAAAGGACATAGTAACTATCAACAAGAGCCAAAAGGAAATTAAGAATAAAATTTCTGAACTGAAGAGCACAGTAGAAGGAATCAAGAGCAGGCTAGATGAAGCACAGGATCAAAACAGCGATCTGGAAGACATAGTAGGAAAAAACTCCAAGAAAGAGCAAGAAAATGAAAAAAAGCTCAAAAAGGATGAAAAGGGTTTAAGGGAAATGTGGGACAACATGAAACGTACTAATATCCGTTTAATAGAAATACCAGAAGAGGAAGGAGAGGAGCAAGGGATAGAAAATCTGTTAGAAAAAGTAATGATGGAAAACTTCCCTGATTTGAGGAGAGAAAAAGACATGCAACTCCAGGAAGCACAGAGGGTGCCATTCAAGAGGAACCCAAAGATACCCACTTCAAGAAACATCATAATTAAAATGGCAGATATCAAGGACAAAGAGATAATCTTAAAGACAGCAAGGGAGAGGCAGAAAATAACATAAAAGGGATCCCCGATAAGACTAGTAGCTGACTTCCCAACAGAAACACTACAAGCCAGAAAAGAGTGGCAAGAAATATTCTGAGCAATGGAAAGGAAAGGCCTACAACCAAGACTACTCTACCCAGCAAGGCTCTCAATTAAAATAGGAGAAATAAGGAGTATCCCAGACAGAAGGAGGCTAAAATAATACACTTCTACCAAACCAGCATTGCAAGATATGCTAAAAAGACTGCTTTAAGAAGATGAAGAAAAAGAGTGAGAGAGAGGAACACAAGTACAAAGGGAAAAAATGAATAAGTACCTATTGATAAAAACTTTAAATATAAATGGATTAAATGCTCCATTTAAAAGGCATAGAGTAGCTGAATGGATAAGAAAATATGATCCGCACATATGCTCCCTACAAAAGACCCACCTCAGAATGCAAGACCTACACATACTGAAAGTAAAGGGTTGGAAAAAAATATTCCAAGCAAATGGACAGGAAAGAAAAAACCAGGGTAGCAATATTTAGATCAGACAAAATAGACTTCAAAACAAAGGCCAGAAAAAGAGACATAGAAAGACACTTCAAAATACTCAAAGGAAGAATCCATCAAGAAGACATAAACATTATAAACCTGTATGCACCCAACAAGGAACACCCAAATATATAAGGAAAATACTGGAGGACTTCAAGAAAGATATAGACAGCAGCACACTTATAGTAGGGGATTTTAATATTCTACTGTCAACAATGGATAGATCATCCAAACAAAATATCAACAAAGATATTGTGGAACTCAATGATGCAGTAGATCAAATGGACTTAACTGATATATGTAGAAACTTTCATCCCAAAGAAGCAAACTACACATTCTTTCAAAATGCACATGGAACATTTTCAAAGATAGACCACATGATAGTACAGAAAACAAGTCTCAACAAATTTAAGAAAGTAGAAATCATTCCAAGCATTTTCTCAGACCACAAGGATAAGTGAATCAAAAAACTATGGCACATTTACACAATGGAATACTATGCAGCAGAAAGGAAGAAGGAGCTACTACCCTTCACAACAGCATGGATGGAAGTAGAGAACACTATGCTAAGTGAAATAAGACAGACAGTGAAAGACCAATACTATATGGTCTCACTTATAGAGAAATGTAATCAACAAAATAAACAAACAAGCAAAATATAACCAGCAACAGTGAAATAAAAAACAAACTGACAGTAACCAGAGGAGAGGAGGTAGGGTGATGACAAAGGAAAACGAGGGGAAGGGTTTTCAAGGAGCATGCATAAAAGACCCATTGACAAAGTCAAATGGGGGAAGGATTGAGGGTGGGGCTGGGGAGAGTTGTGGAGGGAAAATATTGACAAAAAATAAAATAAAATAGACAGGGGGAGGCTAAGAATAGTACAGGAAATTAAGAAGCCCAAGAACTATATGTACAGCCCATGGACATGAAGTAAGAGGTGTGGGGATGATGGGATGGGGTGCAAGGTGGAGATGATAAAGGGGATAAAAAATGGGACAACTGTAATAGCATACTCAATAAAATATATCAAAAAATAAAAATAAAACAAGAACAACAACAACAACAAAACTGCTGAACACTCAACGTTATGTGAAATGGACAAACACTGGAGTCTTCAAAAAAAATTCACTGAAGTCAAACACAGCCTCTCACAACAACACCATCTGGTACATTGATACAGATGGGTTCCTAGAACACTCACCTAGCAGGGGAAGTCTGTATTACAAGGGGTCTGCCCTGCAGAAGAAAATTTGGTTTTGGGGGGTACCCCTCATAAATATGTAGTTATATACAAATTATATAAAAAACTTCTACTAACCATAATAAGAGAGAAACCTCAAATTTAAAAGTCAAAAAGATTTGCACATGATCATGTACAAAGGTGGCCCAAATTATTATTCATTAAAGAAATGCAAGCTGAAAACACAATGAAATAACACTAGACACTCACTAGAATTGCTAAAATTAAAAAAAGGCTGAAAATAGCAAATGTTAGCAAGAATGCAGTATGCCTCAAACTCTCAGACATTGCTAGTGAGAATATAAATTGGTTCAACTACTTTGGAACAATATTTGGCAGTGCCTACTAAAGTTAAATACACTTATATCCATGCCTCAGCAATTCTAATCCTTTGTGCATTTCCATACGAAAATATATGTGCCAAATGTGTGCCAAAAGGCATATATAAGAATGTTTATAAAACTTTCTTCATAATAGCCCAAAACAAGAAAACAGCCCAAATGCCCAACTCAGTAGAATGGATAAAATATTATTATTTCCATACAATGGAATTCTACACAGCAATAAAAAAGAATGGACTAATTCTACTCAAAGTAATATAGATAAATCACACAAACAAAATAATGAGCAAAAGTAGCTAGGTACAAGAGCACATTCTCTATAGTTCCATTTAAATGAAGTTTGAGAACTGGCAAAATTGATCCGGCCTAATGGAACCCTAGAAGTGCTGGAAATGTTTTATATGTTGATTTGTGTGGTGGCTACATAGGTGTTCTGACAGTAAGCAGAAGGGAGAAGGGAAGAGGATAATGGAGCTAAGAAGGGGAAGGGTTGTCAAGGAACATGTATAAAGGACCCATGGGCAAAGCCAAAGGAGGGTAGGATTGAGGTTGGGAGGTGTGGGTGTATGGTATGGGGGGAAGTGGTGGCAGGAAAATGGAGACAACTGTACTTGAACAACAATAAAGAAAAAGAAAAAGAAAAAAAGAATTCGTTGAACTCTACACTGAATATTTGTGTACTTCATTGTATAGAAATTGTATCTCAATATAAAATTAAATTAAAAGACATATAAAAATGTTTATGGAAAAAAATGTTGTAGTAGTCCCAAACTGTAAACAACCTAAATGTCCATCAAGAGTAGAATCAATAACTAAATTGTAGTATCATCATACTATATAGTACTATATAAAAATAAAAATAATGCCCTGGCTGGTGTGCGTCAGTGGATTGAGTGCTGACATCCAAACCAAAATGTTGCTCGTTCGATTCCCAATAAGGGTACATGCCTGGGTTGCAGGCTGGGTACCCAGCAGGGGGCGTTATGAGAGAGGCAAACACACATTGATGTTTTTCTTCCTCTCTTCTTCCCTTTCCCTCTCTATAAATAAATAAATAAAATCATTTTAAAATAAAATAAAAATAAACTGATACACACAAAAACAGAAAGACATAATAATATTGAGCAAAAGAAGCTGACTAACATATGACCTGGAAGTGCCATTCCTGGGTACATATACAAGAGTATCGAAATCAGGGATGTCAACAAATATTTGTAAATCAATGATCATGGCAGCACTATTCGCAACAGCCAAAAAGTGAAAATAGTTCTAATATCCATCAATGAATGAATGGACTAACAAAATGTAGTATATACATACACTGGAATATTATTCATTCATTTCAAGAATGAAGTACTGACACATGCTGCAACATCGATGAACCTTGAAGACATTATGCTCAGCAACAGAAACCAGACACAAAAAGACAAGTATTATATGATTCTGCTTATATTAGGTACCTAGAATAGGCAAATTCATAGAGACAGAAAGTAGAATAGAGATTACCAGAGGCTGGGGAAGAGAGGAATAGGTGGTTATTATGTAATGGCTCCAGAGTATGTTTGGGATGATGAAGAAGTTCTAGAAATAAATAGTGGTAATGATTGCATAACACTGTGAAGATATTAGTGCCACTGAATTTTATATTTAAGAATGGTTAAAGTGGTAATTTTTATTTATGTATATTTTACCACAATTTCTTTAAAAAGAAACTGAACACAAAAATACATATTACAGAGAATGGGAGAAGAAAGCAGGAACAGGGAGGGAGAAATGAGGGAAAGGGAGAAAGGGGGACACAGGAGTGAGAAAAAGTCAAAGTTCTAAATGTCAAGGATCACTGTGGGCTGAAGGTCAACAGTAGGAGGAAAGGGAGGCTCAGAACAGCAGATGTCAAATGTGAGAGTGATTTGGTCTCTAGAATAGCAAACACAGATACGGACAATATTTAGAGCATGTAACGTAAGGGAGTATGCCTAAATGATGGAATTAGCTTACACTATGACTGTGAGTCAGGGTCTGCATGTGTTTTTCTGTGTTTAGATTCAGTGAGGTACCTCACTTTGGATTACATATGCTGGACAAACCTGGAAGTGGACCACTGTTTGGCCACCACCTAAGAGCATTTTTTACATGGCCATTTCATCAGAATCAACCTCAGCATCAATAATCACAACTTTATGGTAATCACTGCTGTCAGTGGTGACCACGGTGTAGTCAAGAGGGTCAGTGGTGGCCTCAGGCTCCAGCAGGATAGCAGCAGGCTCCAGGGGCCCAGTGGCAGGGCTGGAAGTAGGCTCAGGGAGGTCAGTGATATCACATTCAAGGTATCTTGTAGCAGTTGTGTCGATATGGCAGGAGGCAGTTGAGCTCAGAGTGTCCAGCAGCAGAGGGCTCAGGGTAACCAGTGATGGCAGGCTCAGGGTGGTTAGTGGCAGCAGGCTCAGGATAGTTGGCAGTGGCGGGATCAGGGTAGCTGGTAGCAGGCTTTACCTGGCCAGTGATTGGTTTAAGGCAGTTGGTTGCAGGGCTGAAGGCACTCTTGGAATGGCTGCCAGCAGCGATGTGGTGGCCAGTGATAGGCTTGGAGTGGCTAGAGGCAGGCTTCAAATGGAGAGAGTCGGCCTTGAAATGGACAGATGTAGTAGGCTTAGGGTAGACAGTGGCAAACTTGGAGTGACCAGAGGCAGACCTGGGGTGGCTAGAAGCAAGCTCGGAGTGGCTAAAGATAGACTTCTGATGACCAGAGACAGATTCGTGGTAGGCAGAGGCAGGCCCAGAGGGGCCAGATGCCAGCTTGGGGTGGCCAGAGGCATGCTCAGGTTGGTCAGTGGCAGCATTACCAGGTACTGGAATATTCCAGACATTAATTGGTGTTTCCTCCGGAGCAGAACAGGCATGGGCATGGTCTTGTTCATGGGCTTGTTCTCTAGCTTGGTTGTGAACATGGGCACAGGCACAGGTTAGGGCCCAGACCTCTCACATCTCACGCACATAAGTGATGAGGCCAGAGAGGAAGAGAATGGGGTGCTGCGTAGCATGGAAGATGGTCCAGTATTCTCTTCGGAAATTCTCATTGAGGACTCCATAGATCACAGCATTGAGGCAACTGTTGAATTAGGTTATGAAGTAGGCTGCAAGATAAAGCCAGTTGGGGATCTTGCCTGCCACCTCTTTTGAACTGACAGCCACCAAGACAGTGAGCACATTGATAGGGCACCAGCACATTGCAAAGAGGAGGAAGATCATGAACATAGTTAGAAAATTGTGAACCTCAGCATGTTGGTTGTCAGGATTTTGCCCAGCAGGGTCACAGGCCACAAGCACTTTCATCCAGATCCTCACATAGCAGAAACCCACTACAAGCAGAGGAAGGACAAAGTGAATACAGACAATGGTCATGGCAAAGGCAGGGTTGTTCAGATAGTTGAGGATGCAGGTGTAGGTGTGAGGATCATACTTGATGGTGCCAATGTACATGTTGGGCAGAACAGTCATGATCCAGGTGACAACCTGGTAAATGCAGGTATTGCACATGCTGAAGATCCACTTGTACTGGAGGCTGTGACAGATGTAACAGTAACGATTGATGGCAATTGCCACGATATTGAAGATATAGCCAACAACACTCAGCCCTGTGATGAATCTAACCATCTGGCACTGGAGCTGGCTCATATCCCAGCCCCCAATTGCCAAGGCATGCAGCATCAGAGGGAACAGGTAGATGGCCACCAGCATATCAGTGAGGGAGAGGCTAGCCACAAAGATGTTGCCTGAAAAACACATCAGGGGAGGGAGAGGGGGAAAGACAGAGAAGAATAAACGGTTAGGTTTGGGAGTCTACAAATTTAAGCTGGAGGAAAAGGCCAACTAGAGTCTTGACAATTTATTGTAGAATTCTAGAATTCTTTCAAACAAATACAGTTGTGCTTTTATTTACAAACATATCCCAGGTGATTCTGATGCACAGCCAGGTTTGGGAGATACGTCCTTTGCCCACATTATTTCTTCAGAAAGCAGTAAGTACAAAAGCCCCTTGAGGAACCCTTCACACTCACACAGGGATATGCTGCCAACATTTTAGACAAAAACAAATGCAAACTTTTTTCCCCTGGGGTGGGGGAAGGGGAGAGATTTGAGGAATGTCAGGAAGCCTCCCCTTCCTTCCACCCCCCAAAATTAGACCTCTGCCTTCTCTAACCTAGCATTGCATTCCTAATACAAACAAGTCTGCAGAGAACTGTCGCTTTCTTAAGCAGTCTTTCCCAGTGTAATCAGACAATAGCTCAACTAACACCTAGCCCAGTAAATATTTACCATTTCTGAATTAACGTAAGTGTAAAAATGGAGAGGAAGAGAGAGAACCCTGTAAAATTTAGTCTGAGACCAAAGAAATAGTAAACGGGGATGATTTTTAAAATCCAGAAAACCCTGCAAGGATTGGCAGAAGTGCCTGCTTCATGCCTGTCCAGGCTCAGAGCCACACAGGCATGGCATATTCACTGACCTGCACCAGGGCCCAACCCATGGAACTGAGTATTCTGGAGCTGCTAAACAGAAAAGTGAAAGGGGGTCTGCTTCTACTCAAAATGATCTTTCTGGGGTTTCCTTCAAAGTAATGGATCAGGTGAAGAAAAATGGGAAAGAGAGAGGGCAAAGCCTTAAAATGAAAGCCGCAGCAGTCACAAAAAACCTTTAATTGACTTATAGAAGGAAAGTAAGGAGGAGAAAAGGAAAGGGAAGAAGAAAATTAAGAAAAGAGAATGAGCTTCTCAGGTGGTCCTGGGGCTGCGTGGTTCTGCTCGTTGGGACTGAACTGCTGAAGTGAGGGTGAGGTCCTAGTGTGCATCCCTTATCCCCAGAGGACCAAGGAGAAAATCAAACACATCCACTAAAGTTTAGAAGAAAACTTTTAATGGTTATGTACCCTCCACTGCATTTTGAAACTTGCATTGTGTTTGTGATTCAAACGCGGAAAGTAATCCCCCAAAGACTGGCCGCCTCCAACCTGGCGCCCCGCCCTCTCGGGGCCTGGGTGCCTAATCCCCTCAGACCCCGCCCCCTCTCTCTCCCCATCTCCCAGCACCGGAGAGAACGGAGAGAACGAGGCCTGAGATCCCAAGGCTCTCGCCCCTCCCTCCTGCGGCCTGGGCGGGGAGTTTGGGCCCCTTTGTCTGTCCTTCTTCCTTCCTGAACCCTCTCGCGCCCAACTTGCAAAGCAGGTTCAACACTCTGCTGCCCCTACCACCAGCCCAGGTCCCAACGTCCATCAGCCACCCGCTTGCAGCCTGCTCCCTCCCCTGAGCACTGGCTAACAGCGAAGGGAGTCTCACTCGCTGCTCCACCCCGTCCCAGGTGCCCTAGCTTTGCAGGCTTTCTGAGCCCCCGACCGCCCCTCTATGCTCTCCTGCAGTCCTCCCGCAATCCTTTCTTCTATTCCACCACCCAGAGATGTCAAGCTCCTGAACTTCTCCTCTGCTCCGCACTGTGACCCCCTGCCCGGCGCCCTGCTTGAGGACTTCAGGATCTCCACAGGTGCCACCAGTTGCTGCCACCGCCTGCTGCGCCCAACCTGCCTGCACCCTGGGATGGGCGGACCTAGCCCAGCTCCGGCGGGCTCAGATCGTCCTGCTTCACACTCAGGCATGGGGATCTGCACTCTGCCGCCCCGGGAGCTGCCCGGAAGCCACCCTTGAGCTCCAGGGCCACTGTGAGCAGGGACCCGGCCATGCTTGGGCAAGGCCTCTGCGGTGCCTCGTGTAAGCGCCACGGAAACCGTCTAGAACTTAACTTTCCCGGAGAGGATTCGCAGCCCCACTGCTCCCTCTGCGTCCATTCAGCCCACACTGCCTCCGCGCAACCAGCTCTGCGGCCTTGGGTTCCGCGTGCTATCCCCTGGTTGTTACCACACTCTTCGATCGGGTACCAGCTCCCTCTGCATCAGGTTCCCGACACACACCGGTCTGCACACGCCGAGGGAACCCGGGCTTTGCACTTTGGCCATCCAATTCTGAGTCTCGGAGCTCCCTCCATCTGCAGAAACTCCAAGTTTATGAGATCCAATGCATAAACATCACCACCCAAGTTCACAAGGAATTGGGGAGCAGGGATATTCATTGCGAGGGTCTGTACATGATTCCCTATTCCAGGAGCCCAAACTATCATCTTACAGGTTGTGCTTGGCTGCCTGCTGGGTAAGAAGAAGGAAGGGTGGCTTACCAGAATTTCAGAGCTTCTTGTTCTTTGTCACAGCCCAAATGACCATGGAATTGCTGGTCAGGTCTATAACGGTGGTGATAACCATTGTGCAGAACATAAAGGTGATTAGAGCTGTTGGGTAGTCTGGCTGTGGTAGTTTACAGTCGATACAGCCATACAGGGTCGGGACGCCAGGGGATGCACCATGTTGCTTTCGGAGAACCTTAGGATCTCCCAGCCAGTCCAGAAAGCAAGCACCTGCTCTGTCACCAGGAACTTCAGGAAAGCTCCTTCCTGTCTGAGAATCAGAGAGCAAATTACAGCACCCTATTCCTTGCCAATGAGCTTTTAAAGCCTCAAGAGGCAGATAGCCGCACCCGGAATCTCTCCCCACCCCTGGACCAATCAGACCTCCCTGACCACCCTGTTTTAGTCACAAGCACATCTTGGATAAATCCACACCAAGGTGTCCTCTTGCTTCTGGATGCCTCGTTTGTGCTCCCCCTCTAGTCAATAGACCCCACCCCCACCATCCCCTTGGGTACAACTAGTCATCATGACAAGCTCAGATTCCACCCACACACTAGCCATTGAGCATCCATTTCTAGAAAATTCTTCCTCCATTTCCAGTGCAAACACCCTGCAAAGCTAAGTAAACAGCAGAACAGAGTCATGGGGTCCTTCTAGAGGTCCACTGCCAACCCAAACCAGTCTGAAGCCCCCAACAAAGTGTGAGAGTTGGCCAGTGGCCCTTTGAACCCTAGATATCTGCCTCTACAGTCTCCTTAAGAGGTTCATTTCACCCGCAGGCATTCTTGCCTATTCGGAGCATTCTGCAATTCAGAGGGGGAGTTGAGGACAGCTGCTGGATGCTTCCATCCCAAATCTAGACCTCAGTCTCTAGGGAGCTTAACCCTTCTCCCTGTGCCTGCCAGGAGCAGGTTGACTCCCTTATCAGCAATGGCTGGTGGCCACTCAGTCCAGTCCTAGACTTTTGCTCTCCATGAGAAGATGTCCCCTGCATTGACTCTGGAAGCAGGGATCGAGTCTTTACTTTGGAGGCAAGGGGAGGTGGTCGCTCTACCACAACTTTGGGGAGAGTGAGAGCAGGAGTTCTTCTTCCCAGCTGCTGGCCACCCCAGCTTCGGGAGCTCAGAGGCCGCTTTGGGAAAAAGTAAAATGGGCAAGAAAGCACTTCTCTCGAGCCTCTGCTCTTCAAAAGAAACTTGGGGTGAGCAGCTTTGGCTCTTGTGCCATGCCGGGGTGTTCTGCAAGCTCTCCATGGTGAAGCAAGGCAATCAGGAAAGCCCTCTGGGAACTGCACCACAGTGGCAGGACAGGCGCAGAAGTGCTGGCAGGAGAAGCCAAAAAGCAACCGGGAAACCAGAGCATCCTACCTTAAGTACAACTCATTTCGGTCATTCTCCCTTGTCATCTCCTGCCAAGGGTGTCATTTCAACCTCCTCCAGGTCAGGCTGCCCCCTAGCCCTGCAGATCTCCCTCCACATGCATCATGGTTCCCTGGGTGTGCCCAGGTACTCAGAGTGTGGGCCCATGGAAATCCTAATGGTTCAGGATAAAGGGTCAAGATTCAATACTGTCTTCCTCAATAACATTGGTCACTGGAATGGATTTCTGCCCACAATTAAAAGTTAATGGCTCTTCTTGAGAAAGCTCCCAGAGAATTTCAGCAAATACCTTGAAAGTCGTCCTAGGCTAGCTATCTTGTCGCAGTAGGGGAGAGGGGGTTGCTTTTGTCCTGGAGGGCCACCATCTGGACACAGCTGCGCTCCTGTCCCACATGTAAAGGGGCGCACAGGGGTTGAGGGCTGGGGGCCTTTCAACGGACCTTTAAAGGACAATAACATACACAAACAGGGACAAACAGAAAAGATTGCACCCATTCTCTCTAACTTAAAAACCTAAGTAGTCCTATCCCCCAACAGAGACCCGCATCCCTGCTCCCTACTGAGAAAAGAATCCGTAGAAATAACAAATCTCCCACCTGGTTGCCTCTGGCAAGCCCTCAACCCAGGCATGGGCCCTGACTGGAAATCTAACCAGGACTTTTCGGTTTGCAGGCCAGCACTCAATCCACTAAGCCACATAAAGGAAGCTGAAGAACTTGCTCTGCTGTCCTCCCTAAGTAACTGTGAGCCCGGAAAACTAGCAGCAGCCAAAAGCCCAGCCACGCCTTGCAGTACTAGTTCCCCACATCAGGTTGCTCTTGCCACTTTTTCCAGGGTTTGAGTCCTTTTACTTGTGGCAAGGAAAGGTTTTTAATTCAAATAAACAATATTTTGAAGGAAAAAAAGAGACAAGCATTTTAGTGACTTAAGACACTAGAGCCTCCTATGACCACCCCACCCCCCCGCGATCCTATTAATGGAACTGGCAAACTGTTATTACAGGCATTGTTATGTTTCAGTGCACTGTACTTCTGAGATGAGGTGGCCCCATAGTCAGTGGAAGGGAAGGGTGATGGGAATTCTCTGTGGATGTGGACTGAGGAGTGAGCAGGGTCCCTGGTCCCTATTTTGACACTGCTTGACCATGACCAAGTCCCCTATGGGACTTGGAATTTTCAATCCTAGACTGGGTGAGTAAACTATTAACTGCATGACCATGACCCCATGGGACTTGGATTTCTTCATACTAGACTGTGAGAGTCAACTATTTTAATAATCTGGGGAGGAGGGAAAATTCTGCATCTAGTTAAATTTTCTTATTTTTATGAAATATCTTAATAAAGATCCTGAACAGTCGTAAGGAAAAGAGGTGGATATCGAGTCTGTTATATGGATACATATGAGAAAGAAAACCAATCTGAGTTTGCAAGATAGAACAAGATTCCTGTGCAATAAGTTCAATTACTTTGGAACAACAAAGGGGAAGTGCTTTATTGGGTAGAATGCAGCAGGAGTGGTTTATTTAAGCTTCCAAATGATTTTTAATTTGTCTTTCTAAAAAGCCTGCCAGGCAGCCTTAATAACTGAGGTGTGGAAATACTTTATTTGGGATTTGAAAGCTATAAAGATACAGAATCAAAATAGGGAATCCCAGGAAACCTTGGAAAGCCATATGGAGATTGACAAAGAGAATACTACAATGGATAGTGGACAAGGAATTGAATAGAGACTTTGCAATCCTAGAGCCCAGCCAAGTTCCAATGTGTTCCCTTCCCCTAAGTCACTTATTATGGGGTGAAAGAGACTGCCAGGTCTACCAAATGACTTCCAATACTGAATGCTCAGGACATCCAAGAGCTAGTAGTGCCAAGAAGCATTTTCTGTATATAAGGTAATTATTAAGACTCTTTTCCCTCTTCTTGCTGATGCTGAAAACTTTCTTTCATCTCAGCCTCCACATTTCTCATCTACTGAAGAACTGAGGATCAGGGTGGGTCTGAAAGTAGGGTGAGGGCTGGCAACTTGGTACTGTTTCCAAAGATGAGAGAGAGCAAGTGAGCAGTTTCTGCTCAGAAATGGGTGATCTTCCTACACACAGAAGGAAATGCTATATCTTCAAAGCTCTGATTATGGTGGCAACAGTGGAAGGTTACCTTTCATCATGACTTCTAGGCTCTCTGTTCAGTCCTCAAGTATTACAACAATACCTTGCCTGTAATTAGTGCTTTGTAATTTCAATTATTTTTTATTTTTTTAATTTTTCAATTACAGCCAACATACAGTATTATATTAGTCTCAGGTGTACAACCCAGTGATTAGACTTATATAACTTATAAACTGATCACCCTGATAAATATAGTACCCACCAGACACCATACATGGTTATTACAATATTATTGACTATATTCCCTGTGCTGTACTTTACACACTCTTGACCATTCTGTAACCACCAATTTGTACTACTTAATTGCTTCATATTTTTCACTAATTGCTCCAACCTCCTTCCCACCTGGCAACCATAAAAATATTCTCTGTATCTATGAGTCTATTTCTGGTCTACTTGCTCATTTATTTTGTTTTTTACCTTCCACACATAAGTTATATCATATGGCATTTGTCTTTTCCTGTCTGACATATTTCACTCAGCACACTACCCTCTAGGCTCATCCATATTGTTGTAGATTGCTAGGTTTCATATTCCTTTATATTCTTTTTTATGGCTGAGTCACATTTCATTGCATATATATACCACATCTTTATCTATTCATCTATCGATGGACACTTAGGTTGCTTCCATATCTTGACTATTGTGAATAATACTGCAATAAACATATGGATATATATGTCTTTTTGATTTAGTGTTTTGTATTTCTTCACATAAATACCCAGAAGTGGAATGGCTGGGTCATTTGTTGTATTTTTTTATAGCCTTTGTTTTAAAGTCTATTTTGTCTCACATAAGTATTACTACTCTGGGGTTTTTTGTTTCCATTTCCTTGAAATATATTTTCAATCCCTTTACTTTTAGTCTGTGTGTCAATTAATCTGAAGTGAGTCTCCTTGTTTTTGTTATCCATTCAGCCTCCATATAGCTTTCAATTGGAGTATTTAATCCATTTGAATTTAAACTAACTGTTAATAGATATGTATTCATTGCCATTTTATTATTCATACTTTTGTTCTTTCCTTCTTCCTAAAGAAGATCTTTTAACATTTCTGATAATACTGGTTTGGTGATGATGAACTCCTTTAGCTCTTTCTTATCTGGGAAGCTCTTTACCTGTCTTTTGATTCTAATGATAGTATTGCTGGGTAGAGTAATCTTGGTTGTAGGCCCTTACTTTTCATCACTTTGAATATTTTGTGCCAGTCCTTTTTGGTCTGCAAAGCTTCTGTTAAGAAAATTGACAGTCTTATGGGAGATCTCTGTATACATAACTAACAGCTTTTCTCCGGCTCTTTTTAAGATTCTCTCTTTGTCTTTGACCTTTGGCATTTTAATCATGATGTGTCTTGGTGCAGGCCTCTTTGGATTCATCTTGTTTAGGACACTGTGCTTCTTGAACTTGTACATCTATTTCTTTCACTGGGTTAAGGAAGTTTTCTGTCATTATGTTTTCAAATAGGTTTTCAACTTCTTGCTCTCTTGTTCTCTGTCTTCTCTCTCTAGCACCCCATCAGGCGAATGTTGGTACATTTGAAGTTGTCCCACACATCAAAATTACACCTAAATTATAGAACAACCATTTCAGAACCATCAGAAATCAAGTTGAATGGAAGTCTGGCAATTACTCAATTAAAGGAACCACATCCATCCAGAGTAGAAGAAGGGCTGGAAATGCAGAATGGGCTGGTCCCATATCCACATGCAGTGGATTAAAATTTGAGAAGGATATCTCAGGAGCGAGGAGTCCCAGCCCCACACCAAGTGCCTCAGCCCAGGGTTCCTGTGCCAGGAAGGTAAGTCCCCACAACTTCTGGCTGCAAAAACCAGTGAGAACTGAGTCAGTGGAAGAAACTGCTGGAGCCCCAAGTAGTTTCTCTTAAAGAATCCACACACGGACTTACTCAGATTCACTCCCTCTGAACTCTAGCATGGAGGTAGCAGCTTGAAAGGCACCAGCGGCATACAGAGAGGAACTCTCTGGCATCAAGGCAAGAGTTGGGGTCTGCTTTCTCCCAGACAGAAGCAGGCAGAAGCCATTGTATGTCTTCAAAAACCTCCCCCCACAACAAGAGCTGGCAGGAAGATGCCACATCTGAGACCACATCAACCTGGCTAACACTGTTTGACCCACCCTGGAGATACCCTGAGGCTCCACCCTATACAAACTGTTAACAGAGACTTTTCCATATGAATGGCTGGTCTGAGTTCATGCTTCTCAACTTACTAAATCCTCTCAAACTATCAACAGCTAGCATCAATGAGTCCCCAAACTCCCACACCTCTTGCTAAGTGGCTCCAGGCCTGGGACCTGCAGCAGCCAACCTAGATTCACAGCTTGGCTTCAAGCAGCTCCTGGCCCAAGATGTTCAAGCAAAGGTCCTCTTAATACCAGCTCACACCTCCCCCTCCCTCAGGGAAGACTGGGCACTCAAGGGTTGTCTCAAGCACTACAAGTTTGTTTGGACAATGCTCCTTTGGCATTACCAGACCATCTGTCAAAGCCATATTAGGCTAAGATTGACACTGTAGTATGTGAAAGCTGGCAAAATGAGAATTTAGTACGACCCCAATAATAGCAAAAAATTTCTTTTGGCTTGAATATAAGCAGATCATTCTCCATTCATTCATGAATCTTTGGGGTCTCTTATCTATTCATGGGAAGATATACAGGAGCCTGGGAGCTGCTTTGCCTATGCAGTCCCTGTTCTTTCCACTGCTCCTACCCCAGAACCTAGTAGGTGCCTGATGAATGGAGACTGTATTTAGCTTCTAGAAAATAAAAACAAACTTGAACCTAGCTCTGCCACTGGCTAGCTGTGTGACACTGGGCAAGTTACTAGGCTTTCTGTATCTCAGCTTCTTAATCTATATAATGCAGACAATCATAGTGTCCCATCATTGGATTGATGGAAGAATTAAATGAGATAATATATGTAAACACTTAGAACATTATCCAGAACAGAGTAAACATTCAACAACCACTAGTGGGGATCTCCAAGATGGCAGCCAAAGTAAACATGGCTCACCTCCTTATATGACCACATCAAAATTACAACTAAAATACAGAACAACCATCACTCAGAAACAGCATAAATCGAGTTGAATGGAGGTCCTGTAACCATGGTACTAAAGAAAAACCACATCCATCCAGACTAGTAGGAGGGGTGGAGATATGGACACATGCAATGGGCTGGTCTCAAACCCATGTGTGGTGAATAAATCTCAGGAGGAATATCTCAGGATCAAGGGTCCCAAGCACCACATCAGGGCCCCCGGCCCTGAGTTCCAGTGCCAGGAAGATAAGTCTCCATGACTTCCGGATATAAAAACCAGTGAGGATTGAGTCAGTGGAAGAAACTGCTGAATTCCCAAGAAGTTCCTCTTAAAGGGCCCAAACACAAATTTACTCAGGCTCACTTCCACTAAGCTCCAGCACTTGAGAAGCAGTTTGAAAGGCAAGAGTGACACACGAGGAGAAACTGAAGTGTCTCGTATCAGGGTAAGAGCTGAGGGACAGCTTTATCTAAGATATAACTGTTGGCATAGGCAGTTGCTCCCCTTCTGAGCCCTCCCCCACAGAACCAAGGAGCACAATAGGCACCACATCTGAGACTCCATCAACCTGGCTCACAATGTTCATCCCACTCAGGTGATTCCCTGAGACTCTGCCCTACCTTACTTATGGGCCCACCCAAGGAGTTAACACTGACTTTTCCATATGAATTACTTGTCTTGGTTCATGCTTCTAGTCTCCCTAAATCCTCTCAAACAATCTGGCCTCAGTGAGCCCCTGTAACTTGCTTAGTGGCCCCAGACTCAGTATTAGCAGCAGCTGGCCTTGGTTCACAGCCTAGCCTCTCTGGGGCATCTCCAAACCCAGCACAAGATCCAGGCAGCTGCAGATCAATTTACAGCTTATGCCAAATGGCCCCAGACAGAGCACAAGTGGGCACCAGTGCCCTGCTGAAGTAAGCCCTGCTCTGTGGACTGGACTCCTGCACAGCTGATCTTCCACAATGAACAGAGGTTGGTGGTCAGTGGTCACAGCCAGTCCTTCCAGATGATAAGCCCATATAAATCCCTCCCATTTACCTGCCAAGTGCAATCAAGAGGAGGGTTATTCAGACCACACAGGGAGCACACCTTGAGTACCCAGCTTGGGTGATGGGGGAGGCAGTGCCACTGGACCCAACAGGACACCTACCATGTTAGGCCATGCTACCAAGGCAAGGAGTCATAGCAACTCTACCTAATACATAGAAACAAAATCAGAAAAGCTGCCAAGAGGAAAAAAAGACACATGGCCGAAATGAAATGAATTCAAGAGTTAGGTCTTTGAAAATATAAACAAGGCTGACAAGCTTTTAATCAGACTTATCAAGAAAAAAAGAGAAAAAAATTCAAACAAATAAAATCAGACATGAAAGAGGAAAAATAATAACTGACACCAAACAAATACAAAGGATTGTAAGAAAACATTATGAACAATTATATTCCAACAAACTAGACAACTTGGATGAAATGAATAAATTCCTAAAAACATAAAATCTTCCAAATCTAAATCAGAAAGAATCAGAGAATCTGAATAGACAGATTATACCTAATGAAATAGAATCAGTTAAAAAAGAAAAAACTCCCAACAAAGAAAAGTCCTGGATCAGATGGCTTCATATGTGAATTTACCAAACATTCTGGGAAACACTAGCACCTCTCCTTCTCAAACTACATCATAAAATTCAAGAGGAAAGAAGTCTTCCAAACTCATTTTACAAGGCCAGCATTATCCTAATTCCAAATCCAGATAAAGACACTACAAAGAAATAAAGTTATAGGCCAATATCCATGATGAGCATAGATGCTAAAATCCTCAACAAAATATTAGCAAACTGTATACAACAATGTATCAGAAATATCATACACCATGATCAAGTGAGATTTATTCTGGGAATGCAAGGATGATACGACATTTGCAAATCAATAAATGTGATTCACCATATTAAAAAGTGAAGGATAAAAACCACATGATTATATCAATAGATTCAGAAAGCCCATTTGATAAAACCCAGCACCTATTTATGATAAAACTCTCAGCAAAGTGGGAATAGAGGGAACATACCTAACAAAATGAATGTCATATATGACAAGCCCACTGCCAACATCATACTCAATGGACAAAAAATATAAGCATTCCTTTTAAGATTGGGAACAAGAAATGGATGTCTATTTTCACCTCTCTTATTCAAGAAAATACTGCAAGTCCTAGCAACAGCAATTTGACAAGAAGAAGAAATAGAAGGCATCCAAACTGGAAAGGAGGTAGTAAAACTGTATTTGAAGATGGCAGGATACTATACACAGAAAACCCCAAAAATTCCACCAAGAAATTACCAGGACTGATAAATGAATTCAGCAACATAGCAGGATACAAAATTAATATCCAGAAATTAGGTATATTTTCATGTGCCAATAACAAACTAACAGAAATGGAAATTAGGAAACAATGCCATTCACAATTGCTTCAAAAAGAATAAAATACACAGGATAAACCTAACCAAGGATGTAAAAGACCTGTACTCAGAAAATTATAAGACACTGAAGAAAGAAATTGAAGAAGATACAAATAAGTGAAAACACATACCATGTACATGGAGAGCACAAATTAACATCATTAAAATGTCCATTCTACTCAAAGCAATATACAGATTCAGTGAAATTCCTATCAAGATTTCAATGATGTGTTTCACAGAACTGGAAAAAATAATTCAAAAATTTATATGGAACAACAAAATGCCCTGCATAACAACAGTGATCCCGAGAAAGATGAACAAAGTTTGAGGAATCATGCTACCTAATATAAAGCTATACTACAAGCCTATAGCAATCAAAACAGCCTGGTACTGCCATAAAAGCAGACACATAGATCAATAGAACAGAGTAGAGAGCCCAGAAATAAACTCATAAATTTATAGTCATTTACTGTTTGACAGAGGAAGCAAGCACATACAATAGGTAGATAGTTTATTCAACAAATGGGGTTGGGAAAATTGGGCAGATACATGCAGAAAAATGAATCCACACCATTTTCTTACACCACACACAAGAATAAATTCAAAATGGATTAAAGACTTAAATGTTAGACCCAAACTATAAAAACCATAGAAGAAATCATAAGTGCAAAATCTCACACATTGCTCATAGAAAATTTTTATCAGATATATTTCCCCAGGCAAGGGAAATAAAAGAAAAAAAATAAGCTAATGGGACTACCTCAATCTAAAAACTTTTGCACAGCAAAGGAAATCATCAACAAAATAAAAAGACAACCCACCAAATGGGAGAACATATTCGCCAATACATCTGATAAGGGTTTAATATCCAGAATTTATAATGTACATACAAAAGTCAACACCAGAAAAGCAAACAATCCAATTAAAAAGTGGGCAAAGGATCTGAATAGACACTTCTCCAAAGAGGACATACAGAAGACCCATAGACATATGAAAAGATGTTCAATATCACTAATCATCAGAGAAATGCAAACTAAAACCACACTGAGACACCATCTCACACCTGTCAGAATGGCTATCCTCAATAAATCAAAAACAACAAGTGCTGGCGAGGATGTGGAGAAAGGGGAACTTTTTTGCACTGTTGGTGGGAATGCAGACAGGTGCAGCCACTGTGGAAAGCAGATTGGAGATAACTTAAAAAATTAAAAATGGGGAGAATCAAGATGGCAGAGGAGTGAATGGAAGACACACTGACCTACTCCCAGGACCAATCTGGAATGAGAGCTAAATTGTGGAGAAATCACCTGGAACAACAACTTAACAATACCGAGAGAGAAGCCTTATAACCTCGGACCGAGAGAAGAATCAGTTCAGCACAATACGACTGATAAGGAGTGAGACAGAGATGCGAGAAGGCTGGCTGGGCACCCTCAGGAAGCAGTGCCAGAGGGATATCTAAGCATCCAGTTCAATTCTCTGAGGAGAGCGGTGTCTAAACCATAAGCGGGTATCCCCAGCCTACAGCACCAGAGCCCAAAAAGTACACCAGAAATAGTAAGCTATGAAAAGTGGCAAGGTTGCTCTTTGCCAGGGATGAGTGCCCTGGAGACTGAAAGAGCCATTTAAAGGGCCAGCTCAAATTTTCACCTGCAGCCACTTACCCTTACGCTGCTCCAGCAAAGGAGTGTGAAGAGTTGGCTAGAGACACCAGAGGAGAGACAGGGTACAGAGACTTTGGGGATAGAACTGAGAAAGTAGTGGCTGGGATCTTGGTTCTGAGCCATCTGCTACACAGCAGCAGCCCACTTCCCTGAGCAGCAGCCTGAGAGGAAACAATAACCCCACCACCAGGAGGGACTCTGCCCTTGCCCTGTGTTGCTTAAGCCTGACTTCTGAGTGCAGAGTGGCAGCCACAGACAGTAGATCCCTATGAAGGGGAGGGGCAGAGTGTACTAGACACACTTGAGAAGAGACTGGGGATGGAGACTTTGGGGAGAGAACTAAGAGAGTAGCCTCTGGGATCCTGGTGCTGAATCATCCCCCATAAGGCGGCAACCACTGAGTTCACACAGACCCCTCCCCTCTGAACAGCAGTGGCCTGAGGGGAAACATCAACCCCAACACCAGCAGGGATTCTGCCCTGCCCTATGGTGCTTAAACCTGACTGCTGAGTGCCACGTGATTAGATTAACAACTGATGGAGACAGCCACAGACAGTAGATCCCAAGAAGTCTTGAACAGGATGCCTAAGGTCAGACAGAGTCAACCTCTGACATCACCAGAGGTATATCCAGGCAGAAAATATAGCGGTAAATACTAGGGACTACTGGGATGAAATCCACTGTGGTCTTCTCTATGATTTGCAATATTTTCTTTACTACATAGCTTTTTAACATTCATTTCTTTTCCATCAACTTGGTACATATTAAGTCACTAGATTTTATACTATAGTTTATTTCTCGCCTTTCTTATAACAGTTTTAGCTAATTTACAGCCTTATTAACACTGGTTAATTTACTGTTGATAGTGGAATATCAGGGGGTAGTTATTTCTGTGGTTCTGGGGTTGTTTCATGGGCTTTGTGGTTTTGCTCTGGCAGTTAAATAACGGGAAGACAAAGAAACAACCCCCAAGTGAAATGAAAGGAGCAATC